>JAGDYQ010000017.1:3030571-3048240 GCA_021962125.1 Bulinus truncatus | reverse complement strand
AAATGATCGACAAAGCTGATGGTAACCTGTTCTAACCTGGTCTTGGAACACATCTCTGCTTTACATTCGGTCGCATGTCCCAATGTGCAGACAGTCTCGTGTCTTACTCAACACTGTGCCAAAAAGGCCCGCCGCAAGGAGCGGAGAACTTGAACACTTTACAGGGTCACCTAGCCCCTGTGTACATGGCCGTATTCATGGGGGGAGGGGCAAGGGGGAGCATTTGCCCCCCCTACATTTTGAAAAAATGTCATATAAGAGGGGGGCATTTGCTCCCCCCCCCCCTTACATTAAAAAAAAATGTCATAAAGTTGTTATTTGCCCCCCCTGGAAAATTTTTGCCCCCCCCCCTGGAAAATTTTTGCCCCCCCCCCTGGAAAAATTCCTAGCGACGCCCATGCCTGTGTACAGGAGATTCTTTACATGGTCACCTAGCCCCTGTGTACAGGAGGTACTTTACATGGTCACCTAGCCCCTGTGTACAGGAGGTACTTTACATGGTCACCCAGCCCCTGTGTACAGGAGGTACTTTACATGGTCACCTAGCCCCTGTGTACAGGAGGTACTTTAAGGGTCACCTAGCCCCTGTGTACAGGAGGTACTTTACATGGTCACCTACCCCTGTGTACAGGAGGTACTTTAAGGGTCACCTAGCCCCTGTGTACAGGAGGTACTTTACATGGTCACCTAGCCCCTGTGTACAGGAGGTACTTTAAGGGTCACCTATCCCCTGTGTACAGGAGGTACTTTGCATGGTCACCTAGCCCCTGTGTACAGGAGGTAACCCGTTATTCAGAGAATATCAGGGACCGACCAGGAATTAAAGACTTACTCGTGGTGGCCTTGACCCCAGTCACTTGAAATGATCGACAACTATTGGATGTCATCGATGAAAAGTATAGGATGGTAAAGCGATTGACAGTCGACATGAGGGTTACGAGTTCAATCATCCGTGCGAACCAAGGTTATGTTTCTGGTCATAGTTTAAGTTCACGTCTCCACACGGTGGGAATGAAAGAAGAGCACATCAACAAACTAAGAGCAGTTGTATAAAGTGTTGACATGAAATAAAAAACATAAAAGGCGAGTGTTGTGTCTCATTCAGAGTGATGGGCGGTATAAACAGCGCGGCGAGCCGGAATCTGCCCGCGGGCCACGTTTGCCCATGGCTGAGCTAGTGATTCAATAAGAAGTCTCACCACCAATTTCCCCCATAGGTACATCAAAGGAAAGACTTTTTTGTATTTTTATTTTTTTTAAACCAAGGCATCAATTTTGAAAATCGGAAGTTACGTTACGAAAATCATCCAATAAAATGTCCGATTCACATTAAAAGCGAGCTGCGATTTACGTGTCGTCCGAAACTAAGTATGTGCGAATGTGTGCGTGTGAATATGTTTATATTGATATAATATCCTTTGTTATCTTTCACACAAACAAAATATTTTAAAATGTAAACCAGTTTGATTTTGTTATAAAAGAGACAGACAGACAGACAGATGCATCTAAATTACCAACATTATGTCAGTTACTGGATGTGAAGACTCGATAAGTCTTTGTCGTTATGCGTTCAATTAACTACGTATAAAACAATCATACAATCATCTGCCGTAACGTGGCCTTTAATCCCATAATGGTTGGACAATTAATTGAAGAAAGAGATATGACCTAAATGCTCTTTGAAGTGCACATCTTTCTTGCCGCAGGCGTTTTCCAAAAGTTCGAAACTGTTGGGTTTTTTTTTTTATTTCATTTTCGTTTGATGTTTACTGGCTGGTAGGGATGGCAGGGATGGTAGGGGCTTAAGGGGTGGTAGGTGGCAGGAATGGTAGGGATACATGTGGATTTTTTTTTGTATTAACCTTCATTCTACTTGATAGGATTTACAAGGAAATCTTTAATTTGTTTACTTTAAAAGTGGCAAATAATATATTAAGACTAAACTTTATTTCATCTAAGAATACATTGTGACATATAAATATTGTGACACAGATTCAAATATCAACATAGAAGTCAATAGTTTCACATTCACTGACAAATGTTCCCTACAACAGACATCAACAACGCAACAAACATCAACAACACAACCAACAACCTTACAAACATCAACAACACAACAGACATCAACAACACAACAAACATCAACAACACAACAAACATCAACAACACAACCAACAACACAACAAACATCAACAACACAACAGACATCAACAACACAACAAACATCAACAACACAACAGACATCAACAACACAACAAACATCAACAACACAACAAACATCAACAACACAACAAACATCAACAACACACCAAACATCAACAACACACCAAACATCAACAACACAACCAACAACCTAACAAACATCAACAACACTACAAACATCAACAACCTAACAAACATCAACAACACAACAAACATCAACAACACAACAAACATCAACAACACAACAAACATCAACAACACAACAAACATCAACAACACAACACTGTTATGGGATCATTTCTAGGGACTGTAAACCTTCTGGACCATAAAAATCATAATACAAGCGCCTGGTGTAGTAAACGCTTCCAGCCAGTCGACACAATACAGTAGAAACCTTGTCTGCAGATTGAGCCATGGATTACAACAGTATCAGGATTCAACAAGGCAAGACAAAAAACACAGCTAATTTACATCTTCACTGTAACTGTTTTGTTCCTTATCTCGGCTTCCCCCCCCCTTCCCACTACCGCCACCACCCAGCCCCCCCCCCCCGATGTCCTTGCCGGCCCCCGGGATTTCTCATTTGAAAAGCCAACGTAATCTTCATCACGTGTACAAGATTACAGGAAAGTGGATTTTGGGTTGAACATGAAATCTGGGATACCCATTAATGTTGTTAGGTGTACAATGACGTTATATAGCACAGGGTTCAGTGGTCAAAGTGGTTGTATGTGTGTGTGTGCGCGCGAATGTTTCGCTCTGATGTACTTCAGTACATTTCAGAGTACAATTTACACCAATCCCATTATTGAAGTGTGGCTTTGTTAATCCTCCATTGTTCCACGTTTTTTTTACCACTATGTTCAAACTTCGGTTTACTGCTGAAAAATTAAGTAAACGTATTTCTGTAATGCTACATTATTGTCGTGTGTTGCCAGCGAGCCATGGCATCGGGTGAACAATAACAGCATAATAACCAGATTCAGTTTGTCTACGATTGTCACATGACAGTTCTGTAGCATTAGAGTTGAGCATATCCAACACCTACACCAAGGCCGTAGCTAGAATGTCTTCGATCCCTGGGTGACCCCTGACAAAGTTTGAAACCCAGGATCCCTATTTTAACGGCCTAATCGTTCTATAGCTTGAGTCCCAGGATCCCTATTTTAACGGCCTAATCGTTCTATAGTTTGAGTCCCATTGGCTGAAGGTAAATGACACTTGTCCGGATATTTTCATCTCGAGGCGAGCATGTATGTACAAACTGTTACTTGATTTATGTTAGTGAAAAATGCTTCAAATTTGAAACCTTCTCGTTTGGTTGTCTGCAATTATAACACTTCTCTGTTAAATTTGCAATGCTTTGTTTAATTTTCTTCTTCCTTTGGCTCTACAGCCCATTCAAGATGTCAGAAGCTGACAATTTTTTTAGTAGTATGCTATAATTGCTATACCTATGAAATAACAGACTAAACCTTTGCCACTAATTTGATACTATACCATGAAACGTGCCATCTTGCCTGAGTGTTTAGCCTCCTGGTACTTTGAAAGATACTTGTAAAATATTTTTAACGTCTACACACAAAAAAATACACACACGCAACTAGTTAGAGTCATTATAGTAATGTGAAACTAACCGATGTGTCTTTAACTACAACTGGGTGGTATGAAAAAATCAAATTTCATTAATCTCAATGTGTTAAAATAAAACTAACAATGACTGTATCTGTACATTTATGTTTGGCTGTACAGTAGATGTATCTGTACATGTATGTTTGGCTGTACAGTGAATGTATCTGTACATGTATGTTTGGCTGTACAGTGAATGTATCTGTACATGTATGTTCGACTGGACAGTGAATGTATCTGTACATGTAAGTTCGGCTGGACAGTGAATGTATCTGTACATGTATGTTCGGCTGTACATCATGAATGTATCATTTTAAAAAGCAGCAACAAAATATACAATATGGTAATTTCTTTCGAATATTTTAATTAAGATCTCTTAGCAACTTAACTGCTAAGTGGACATTGTCTCCATTAATTTTTCTTCCATTGTATCGAGAGCGCGCGTGCGTATTTGGTGCGCAACATATTCTTAAATTAACCCTTTATTGAAAAACATGGTATCTATGAATGTAGCCATTAAAAGTCAACAACAAGCTTGTTTTCCATTCATATCTAAATAAATTAAAATGTACATTTTCTTTTGTTACAAATATTTAATCTCTGAAAGTTCGTCATCGATTTTTTTTTTACATTTTGATGCAAAAGTTAATTTTTAAAAGTTGACATTTTATAAGCGTGTGACAGGCAATTTAAAAAAAAAAAACTATCAATAGTTTAAACAAGCAATTAAGCCTGTTCCATTCTGGACACAGGACGTGTTAGCGCATTTTCATGTTATGTATCAGTACGTTTGTTAGCTTTCAGTAAATATTTGTAAATTTTGGAAATGTTTATAAATTCAATTGTGTAGTGCATATATTTGTAAAAAAAATATTATAAAGACGTTTCTTTATATTTGAAAAAAAATTATTTTCTCTTAAATCTAACTACAAGTGGTTTGTGGTTACTGAAATAGGACTCATAATTGAAAACATTCGAAATTATAGTCATTTAATCGTCCGAAAACTCCGTCAATTGTTGCATAGCTCTGATACTTTCAATTAAACTCAGAACACAAGCTTACTATTTCATTTGATGAGTTTCTTAATAAATCTCAGTATTTCGCACCAAATGAACGGGTTATTGAACGTACAAGGTGTATATATAATATATAAGCCCCTTAAGAGCCCTGAAGCACGGCCCTCAGAGGTCCTATCGCGAAATAAACTTTTGATGTACACATGGCAGGCCAAGACCTACAAAATGATATATACATCATGGGTCTAGGACTTATAGTTGCTGAGATATAGCGCTCCTTTATTAATATAGCTTTTATAGTAAAAAACGGTACTAAGGCCCCTTTTACGGCCCTGAGAGGTCAGATCGCGAAATGGAAAAAAGTCATTTCTTGGCAGGCCAAGACCTACAAAATGATATATACATCATGGGTCTAGGAATTATGGTTGTTGTGATCTAGGGTGATGACGGACGGACGGACAGACAAAATGGGGACAATAGAGCATTTTTTTTTCGAAAATGCTCTAAAAATCATCATTTGTACTGCAAAAAAAATCAATACCAAAGTTGATAATTAAAAAATATACCCTCCTCTTTTACAAAATATATTTTGCCTAAATTATACTTGATTTTGATTTTCTAAAATAAAAAAAATTGAAATATAAAACACTTTTATTTTATGAATAACTTTTTTCTTTACTGTAGTGATTATTCCTTTGTCAAAAAAGGAAAAAAAATATAACACGTATGGTATCGGCTATTTCCGTCATGTATTACGTATTAAGCTCAAATTTCTATTAATTTTAGAACAAGGCCTTAAAATTAGGTATATTATTCACCAAAACGTCACATTTTGTGACTAGTTTAAGAATCACTCTTGACAAGTCAAAGTTGAAGATCTCATCATTCCTCCCGTTACAATGATTCCATCGAATAAGTCATTTCAATCTTAGAGATTGCTAGTCCCCATTCAATTGTCGTCTGCAGTCATTATCAACACAGCCCAGGGTCAATCTTTGGCATTGTCCTGTCTAGGTCTACACACGGATTGTGTCTCACATGGATGTTGCGTGTCCTCCTAGAGTCGGAAAACTAGACAATCTCTACAATCCGTATATCTGAACAGACAATGGAACAACTCAAGATATTGCATACCTACAAGCATTGTGAGGCATAGTGTTGTTTTAGTCCCAGTTTCAGTTTTTATTTCGTTTTTTTTCTGTAATAATTTCAGTTTTCGTCTAGTTTTAGTCTTGTTGCTAATTTTAGTTTTGGTTTTAGTTCTCGTCGACGAAAAGTCAACATTTTCGTTAACGAAGGTTTTAGTTTTAGTTTTCGTGAACGAAAGCAACACTATATTTTAGTTTCAGTTTTTATTTCGTTTTTTTCTTTAATAATTTCAGTTTTCGTCTAGTTTTAGTCTTGCTGCTAATTTTAGTTTTAGTTCTCGTTGACGAAAAGTCAACATTTTCGTCAACGAAGGTTTTAGTTTTAGTTTTCGTCAACGAAAACAACACTAGTGAGACACATGGCCGAGTGGTGTAGATGCTCGACTGTCGACCTGAGAGTCTTGGGTTCAGTGAGAACCAAAGGAATTTGTTTCCAGGTCCTTGTGAAAGTCGGTTTAAGTCCCACAAGTCAATGGGTACCTGACTTAAGTTGGGGGAGTACAGGGTTAAAGAAACTTTACAAGCATTGTGAATTGAACAATTAGAAACTTTCCCACAGAGCCTATATTTACATTGGTTCAGTTTACCACAAAGTAAATGGGAACTTTTATACTAGGTTAATGGTTGGCAATCTTTTTGAGTCGCGGGCCACATTGGGTTCGTAAATATGAAGGGCGGCTTGAACTAGTGCAGATGGTTTGAGGGTGGACATGAACTAATATATACAATGTATACGTCATAATATAACAGATTAGTGTTAAAGTGTTGACATGAACTAATATATATATATATATATATGATGTATAGTCATAATATAACAAAATAGCGTTGTGCTTCACGTTAAAACGAGGGGCTGGACTGATTAAAAAGCCCGGTGGTCATGATTTGGCCCGCGAGCTGTAGTTTGTACATGGCTGTACCAGGTTATCTATGTAAAGAGTATTTAAGACAAATGTTACTCCCCCCCCCCGGACCTAACTCGCGCGAAGACCAAGTTCTAATTTACTAGTATATTATAATCTACATATTTACAGACTGTCAAAAATATACCAATATTGCAGTTAATTATGTAATTATTATTATCAATATGCTTAGAATACAATTTCTTGTAAGGATGGATATGTGGCAAATGGATTCCAATGATATACATACTTTGTGAACTGGAATATATCTATACATATATATATATAGTGCCTTTTTTGTAAAACAAAAATTAGGTGCCGGTACTCAGTGATGGATTGCCTAAATTTTAGCTAAAACTCAGCGTCTAGTTTAGTTCTTATTGCGTACAATTTTAAAATAATTCAATTTTAATAAATTAATAATATAATAAACTAATAATAAACGTTAAAATACAAGAAAAGTAATAATTTTTTCCCCACATTGATAAAGGTGCCGATACGACCGACGTACCAGTGCGTGCCGTCACAAAAAAACACTATATATATATATATATATATATATATATATAAACAGAGTTTATTTTGTTTCCTGTAAGTACTGAAATCATTGTTTGTTAATCTATTGATTTATTGATCTACTGTTTTTATTTCTTTATGGTGCTCATTGATCTGTAATATTTATTCATTTATAATTAAAAAACAAAATCAAATGTGATTGATCTCATGTGTGTTTTACTTTTAGCATTGTGTCAGATCTATTTAATAAAGCATTTTCTAGATTCCTTCTAAGAAACAACTATTTGATATTCCTTCCATAAAACCGCTGTTTGAGATCACCTCTATAAAACAAAGACTCGTCTAGTGGTGTAGCTGAATTTTAAAAAAAAAGTCAATTATTTGAGTGACAATCGCGGTGTGACAATCATTGTCCCAGTGTCATTAGAGTTCATATTTTTTTTTTACTCTACAGCTGGGCTAGTATAACGTACATTGACTCCATTTTCTGAACTTGATCTGTGGCTAGATAGACTGCTAGACAGAGTGTCTTGATCTACGGCTAATATGTGTACTGCACTGACTAGACAGAATGCTAGACAGAGTGTCTTGATCTACGGCTAATATGTGTACTGCACTGACTAGACAGAAAGTTAGACGAGTGTCTTGATCTGCTGTTAATATGTGTACTGCACTGGCCTAGACAGAATGCTAGACAGAGTGTCTTGATCTGCTGTTAATATGTGTACTGCACTGACTAGACAGAAAGTTAGACGAGTGTCTTGATCTGCTGTTAATATGTGTACTGCACTGGCCTAGACAGGCTGCTAGACAGAGTGTCCAGATTGTCACATTTTTGTTGTTTTTTTATCCCATTAAATTGAAAAAAAAATTAAGATCTTTTTTATAGACACAAAAACAGAGGCCGTGAAGGGTGGAGGTGGGACTGTGGGGGGGGGGGTATTAAGACAAGTGTTAAAAAAAATTGAATTGTCGGGAAGTGAAAGAAGGAGTAACAAAAAGAGGGACTGGAAGTCGGTTTAATACCCCTCCACCCCCCGTCTCACTGTTTCTCTCGATCTCTTCCTTTCATCTCTGAAAGTCGCTCCTAACTTTAACAAAGAAGATATTGTTCCAGAGGGACAAGCTACGGATACGTGCAGTAGCATTAGTAAATATATTGGTGAACTCATGACAGAATTGTAAAGGTGGACAAAGTACATGTCATGGCCGAGATATAATGGAGGAACTAATAGCGGCGGACTTCAAGGTACAGGCGCAGCACTCAGTACTGGCACTCGGGGCCACCGATTTGGAAAGGGGGGGGGGGTCCACTAAAATACCAACTTATATGCTTGCATTTTAAAAAAAAATTTCTCTACATCTGTTTTATTATAGGCACCGACAATTTATTTTAGCTACCGCTGTGTCCGTCTTTGTGAATAACGTCCGTGTAATGGCAGAGTTAGACTGGTTAACAATATGTATGTCATGAGGTCAATTGGTTAACAATGTGTATGTCATGAGATCAATTGGTTAACAATATGTATGTCATGAGGTCAATTGGTTAACAATGTGTATGATGTCATGAGGTCAATTGGTTAACAATGTGTATGTCATGAGGTCAATTGGTTAACAATGTGTATGTCATGAGATCAATTGGTTAACAATGTGTATGTCATGAGGCCAATTGGTTAACAATGTGTATGTCATGAGATCAATTGGTTAACAATGTGTATGTCATGAGATCAATTGGTTAACAATGTGTATGATGTCATGAGATCAATTGGTTAACAATGTGTATGTCATGAGGTCAATTGGTTAACAATGTGTATGGCATGAGATCAATTGGTTAACAATGTGTATGTCATGAGATCAATTGGTTAACAATGTGTATGTCATGAGATCAATTGGTTAACAATGTGTATGTCATGAGATCAACTGGTTAACAATGTGTATGTCATGAGATCAACTGGTTAACAAAGAAATTATTTGACACAGTTATTACGGTAAATAAAATAATTTTTAAAAGTTTGCCATTTTGAACACTTCATCACCGATGCCTTGCTTCAAATTTGTTGGACACGATACTCTGAGGGCGAATTTCGTCCCATTATAAACATTTCTAAATAGTAATGAGTTTCGTAATTCTACAATAATTTAACTCAAGAACTTGAATGGATCAAAATTGTTTATTGTCATATAGAATCTACACATGAGTCAATGTTGAACCCTCTCACTAAACTAGAACATGTTCAATTGTGAGATATAAATTTGATGACTCAGCCATAAACACACAGAAAGTGAAACTAATAACAATCTCAACAAAATAATGTGCATGCCTACTCAACATTCCTTAATGTTTTGATCTGGTATGAGGAGAAGATCTTTCGACTTGATGTTTTCTCAGGTATAAGGACAGCCCCGTAGCGTGAAAATTCTACAACAGGGGCTAGGCATTCGACAGTAGGGGCCAGGCAATAGCAGGGGGGGCAGGTAATACATATGACTAAGTAGAGCAATTAAGCAGAGGGGGGCCAGACAATTCGCAGGGGGGGGCGGCCCCCCTGCCCCCCCACATGCTACGGGCCTGTATAAGGAGAAGATCTTTCAACTTAATGTTTGCTCCAGTATTAGGAGAAGATCTTTCAACTTTATGTTGGCTCCGGTATCAGGAGAAGATCATTCAACTTAATGTTTGCTCCGGTATCAGGAGAAGATCATTTCAACTTAATGTTTGCTCCGGTATCAGGAGAAGATCATTCAACTTAATGTTTGCTCCGGTATCAGGAGCAGATCATTTCAACTTGAAATAAACACAAATGTAGACAAATATGGTTACCCAACAAACCGTCATCAAAGCTGGATTCTTCACATGCAAGACATAGTTAAGCACTGATGTTTCTGTAGTTTTCTTTGATAATGAAATGTATTAAATATATTTAAAAACCAACAACAATGAGAAGTCATTCAAATATTTCGTCTCTTACAACAAATTCTACTTCATCTCTTTTGTGTTACCCATGCATTGTTCAATTTATTTTTTAAGCAAGTCTAATAGGAAATGTCACCTCAGACAAAGAACTTGGCATGTCACTTGACCTTATTATTGTCATTAATTACGCTGACATTGAAGGTCTTTTTATTTACTCCTGGTTGTTTTCATGTCTTCAGTCTTTGTACATTAAACTTTACACACCATCCGGCCTTCTACCTATTCACGGTACCTGTACTGTCCAGTAGGGTCAGTCATATTGTTTTAACAGTCTACATACTTATAGAATGTTTAGCCCTTGACGTGGGCTACAGGGGGGGAGGGGGGACACATTGTTTAAATGACATGTTACTGATAAATTGTAAAGTGGATTTTACAAGGATTTCACATTTCTCAAACTACAGATTTTTGATTTACTGTTTTGCTCTAATTTGAAAAATGAATTATCTCAGCAGTACATCATATTATCACCTTAGCTTACTATATCTATGGCAGGTTACCTGCACATCATATTATCACCTTAGCTTACTATATCTATGGCAGGTTACCTGCACATCATATTATCACCTTAGCTTACTATATCTATGGCAGGTTACCTGCACATCATATTATCACCTTAGCTTACTATATCTATGGCAGGTTACCTGCACATCATATTATCACCTTAGCTTACTATATCTATGGCAGGTTACCTGCACATCATATTATCACCTTAGCTTACTATATCTATGGCAGGTTACCTGCACATCATATTATCACCTTAGCTTAATATATCTATGGCAGGTTATCTCCACATCATATACTTTCAACAGAACTTTATCTAACTTATTCGGTGTGTAGGCCTACACAATACTTTATATCCACAGTACATTATATCCAAAGTACTTTATATCCACAGTACATAATATCCAAAGTACCTTATTTCCAAAGTACTTTATATCCAAAGTACTTTATTTCAGCAGCGTATTGTCCTCAAAGTACATTATCTCAATTGATTCCATTAAGATCCTTAATCTATATTAAGTTTAGAAATTCTTGTTTGGGCCTATATACGATATTTTAGTGTCAGGAATATTCTCTAAAGGTAAAATTTAAAAAAAAAGAGAGTTATGTTTGCTCCATGTCTGGCTCAGTGTCTTTAATTCGTGGCCCATGGAATACTGTTTGTTCATGAAACCACTTGAAGTACCCACCAAATTTCAGATAATTGCTATACTACAAGTTATTAAAAATTGTTTCAATAGAACAAGAGAGACCCATCGCGATTTATGGAAGGTTTTCCTACAATACTGATTCTTTTTTTTTATTTTTGCAAGCAAATTTCCTGTTTTTTCGATGCTCTTGAATCCAAAATGTTGCGCGTGAAATACAAATAAAAAATCAACGTATAGAGCTTTGCAGCAAACAATGCCAGATCGGTGCTCCAGCTGTTTCAAAATGTTCAGAATTACTCGTTTAGATGACCATAATCAAAACAGTAGGAATTGAAATTCAAATTGAAATTTGCTTTTAAGGTTGAAAAATATCACATTCGGTAAATACGCGATTCCAAATAAGTTTAGAAACATAATTTTTGTTCGAGTCGATGCACACAGCAAAACATTTGCATAGAGATAGACAATAATTCAAAGTTGAACTATGATATTATTCAAATAATAGGTCAATGTCATTACCGGGGTGTATGTATTTTATGTTATGAACGAAAAATCGAGAAACTTATTGCGTTTTTGTTTTTGGCTTTTTTGTTGTTGATATGCAAGGAAGGAACAACTATCATCAATTTTTCTTGTTTGTTCCTTAACCATTAGACCAAGTAAATGCAATACTCAAAGTGATGTCTATACAATTATATTAAAAATGACTAGGTTATTTTTGAACTTTAATTTAGTGTAAGCATAAGTCCTACTTTGTAAATTAAAAAAAACAACTAATGCAGTGTGTAAATTAAAAAATAAAATAACATAGACAGGTGAAATCTTTTTTTTTAAATATCTTAAATTTGTGCAGAGTTATTTTTGTTTGATTTGGTGACTTAAAAAGTGAACTTTATGATTTTGTCAAGATGAGTACGGATATTTTCAACTTCAGAGAATGTTCATTTATTTCAAATTGTTTTTTCGTTGGACGATTTTAAAATGGTATCTGTTGTAAAGGACAAAAAAGAAAAACAATAATTTGAATGTAAATATTATGTTACTTTTTAATATTTCAGACTTTTAAGAAACTATTTTAAAATGTGGATTTTTTTCAAACTATTATTGAGCGAACCGAGACACAGGCAATAAGCCATTTATATTAAAACAGAAAACAGTATTCTTCATTTTTTCTTTCGATATATATATATATATATATATATATATATATATAGAGAGAGAGAGAGAGAGAGAGATAGATAGATAGATAGATAGATAGATAGATAGATAGATAGATAGATAGATAGATAGATAGATAGATAGATAGATAGATAGATAGATAGATAGATAGATAGATAGATAGATAGATAGATAGATAGATAGATAGATAGATAGATAGATAGATAGATAGACAGTTCTCCCAGTTATAAAACAACAGGTTGACCTCAGGTTGACATTCGACTGTTTACCTCCCTTCAGTCTGGTGACAGGGAACTTTAATCATTTAGCAACGGCTGGAAGAGCTTTATTTCAATAATTAGGTCACCTGCAAGATCCCCACATACTCATTGCACATTTGAAACATTTTATAAAGTCAACGAATTTTTTTTTCTACTCACCTGTCTCCCTACATTACATGCCCCCCCCCCACAACCCTACTGTCTGTCCCTCTATCAAGTAGCCTCCCTTACCCCCACCCCACCCCAATATCTCACCCCCCACTCTGTCAAGTAGCCAGCCCCACCCACCACTGGGAGCTCCCCTCTCTATCAAGTAGCCTCCCTTACCCCCACCCCACCCCAATATCTCACCCCCCACTCTGTCAAGTAGCCAGCCCCACCCACCACTGGGAGCTCCCCTCTCTATTAAGTAGCCGTCCCCCCCCCCTTACAAGATTACGAGCTAGCTGAGCCTTCCGGCAACATGACGTAAAGGTTGTATAATTTATGATGATATAGGAAAGGGGTGGGAGGGTGAACTTCCACAAACAACTAAAGGGAAAGGGCAGAAGTGGGAGGGTGGGTGGGACGGGGGCGACAGAGCGCTGCTTCCCTTTCCCCTCCAGTTCCGAAAAAAAAAAACCTGCGTTTTTTTTTCGTCAGCTAAGTCGCAGCGCCACCAAACGACCAAAAAAAAAGAGAGAAAACCAAGGCTACCTTTGCTAGGGGCAGTAACTCGAGCTCTAAACCAGGTCAATAAATCTGCCTACCCGGGGTGCACACTGACGGTCGGGCTCAATTCACCTGGCCGCCAACGTGTAAGGGAGCACCTGCTCATGCACCTTGTGAATATGTGAATTTAAAATATCGCATTAAATGAAGAAACAAAACAAAAAAAAAACCGAAAACCAACGTATTCTGTATAGAGACTGGAAGTTAAGTTCAACACCGCACGGGTAATAGTGGAGTAATAAGTGGGGACGGAGGGGGGCGCGGCGGAAAATGACGCAGAGAAAACCACTGATTACCATTGGATGGGTGGGGTGGGAGTAGGTACGGGTAGGAGAGACGTAATCTGTCCCCCCCCCTCCTCCCTCTGCCTACTACTGGTCCTGTTGTGTAGCGCTGGTCCGTGCTTCAGTTTTGTTTACAGCCAAACAATCAACATGGTTGTTTGTTTTAATCCTATCCATGTTCTCTGGCCTGTTGGTTGTCTTGTTGTTTGTTTTAATCCTATCCATGTTCTCTGGCCTGTTGGTTGTCTTGTTGTTTGTTTTAATCCTATCCATGTTCTCTGGCCTGTTGGTTGTCTTGTTGTTTGTTTTAATCCTATCCATGTTCTCTGGCCTGTTGGTTGTCTTGTTGTTTGTTTTAATCCTATCCATGTTCTCTGGCCTGTTGGTTGTTGTGTTGTTTGTTTTAATCCTATCCATGTTCTCTGGCCTGTTGGTTGTTGTGTTGTTTGTTTTAATCCTATCCATGTTCTCTGGCCTGTTGGTTGTTGTGTTGTTTGTTTTAATCCTATCCATGTTCTCTGGCCTGTTGGTTGTTGTGTTGTTTGTTTTAATCCTATCCATGTTCTCTGGCCTGTTAATTGTTTTATTTTTGTTACTTTAAAAATAACAAAAAATGGATGAAGGAGAGAACTAGGTTGTTGTTTGTTTTCATCATTTATAAATTGTACATTAATGTACATGTTTACCTTTCAGTGTCTGCGTGATCACTATGGGGTGGGGGGTGAGGGGGACACTTGCGTAGCCAATTATAAGAGGCCCCGAACTGTTTTTCGTAATATTTTTTTTAAACAAGGGTTTTGAATTTTATGAGTACCAATTGCGATGTCGGTTACTGAGGCTAAGAGATATAGAGGGCAGGTGTTGTATTGTGGGGGGGGGGGGGGCTTCATTCTGATGGGGAGGGGGGCTGTGCATGTCTCATTAAGCCGGCCCCAATCCAAGTCTAATATAAGTAAGCTCCTTTTAGCCCTATACTAATTTAATCACTTTAATGTTTAGGTATTTTTTTCTTTTAAATGAAAAAAAAATATCTCATGAAATTAATTTTAGAATTTTTAATTCTCCAGTAATTGTTTTCATGACTTCAGACGAAACTGTCTGATGGACTTAATTGTGGTCGAGTGGCTATGAGCTGTATCTGCCCCGCGTGGTCGACATGTTCACACTCCACTGGCCTCTGTCACCTATGTCTCTCAATGAGCAGTGCAGACAGGTCCGTGGATGTAGTGAGTACATGACTATAGTCATTGTTTCAAGATAGGATGAACTCATTATATAGTGGGAAGGATGGCCGAGTGGTGTAGATACTCGACTGTCAACCTGAGAGTCCAGGGTTCGATCCTCGGTAAGAACCATGGGAATTTTTCCAGATGAAATGTGTTTCAAAGTCGTCCCGCAAATCCACCCAGCTTTAAATGGGTACCTGACTTTAAGTTGGGGAAGTAAAGGCGGCTGGGCGTTGTGCTAACCACACAATCCCTTCATATGCCGAGGTTATAGAAACAGATGGATTCTACAATCTGCCCCGATGGCCCTTTAGGGCTAAGGGAACTTTACTTATTTACTACTTTACAATATATAGGTCTTCCTTGTAGTGAGTACATGACTATAGTCATTGTTTCGGGTTAGGATGAACTCAATATATAGGTCTTCCTTGTACTAGTGAGTACATGACAATACAAATTGTAGTCATTGTTTCGAGCTAGGATGAACTCAATATATAGGTCTTCCTTATTTAGGCATTTGGGGAAAGACTTTGTGGTTTCCAGCTACATTCCTACCCCAATTTGTAACAATCATTAGCAATCATTTTTACTGCATGAAACGAAATTTATACTTCAGTTTCAAAAAAAGTGTTTGTTTTTTTTTTTACTTTTTTTTTATGCCATAAGTTTTATCTATATTCTATAAAGACAGAATGATAGAGAAGCAGGTAGGTAGATAGGTAGATAGATAAATAGATAGATAGATTATATAAATTATATAAATTATATAAATAAATAAATAAATAAATAAATAGATAGATAGATAGATAGATAGATAGATAGATAGATAGATAGATAGATAGATAGATAGATAGATAGATAGATAGATAGATAGATAGATAGATAGATAGATAGATAGATAGATAGATAGATAGATAGATAGATAGATAGATAGATAGATAGATAGATAGATAGATAGATAGATAGATAGATAGATAGATAGATAGATAGATAGATAGATAGATAGATAGATAGATAGATAGATAGATAGATAGATAGATAGATAGATAGATAGATAGATAGATAGATAGATAGATAGATAGATAGATAGATAGATAGATAGATAGATAGATAGATAGATAGATAGATAGATAGATAGATAGATAGATAGATAGATAGATAGATAGATAGATAGATAGATAGATAGATAGAGATAGATAGATAGATAGATAGATAGATAGATAGATAGATAGATAGATAGATAGATAGATAGATAGATAGATAGATAGATAGATAGATAGATAGATAGATAGATAGATAGATAGATAGATAGATAGATAGATAGATAGATAGATAGATAGATAGATAGATAGATAGATAGATAGATAGATAGATAGGCACACAAATCACCAACACATTGTTTTAGTGTGTAGAGTCATTTAATAAATCAAACCAATCAAATGTATTAATAACAAAATGAATCAAAACATTCTTCAATAAAGAACACGTATGTGGTCATACAGTTGAGCAGTACAAAAAAATTAAATGCTGTAAGTGACTAGTTCTGAACATAAATAAAAAAACATGTTATTCAATAAACAAAAACATGTTCAATGGTGCCCTTACATGAGTTTGGGGGGGGGGGGGAGAATCGGTCATGAACACATTGTCATATGAATGACATTAAAATAATAAAATGGACATTTGATGTCATTCAGTACATACATGTGGACAACAAACTGGACATTTAGCGTCACACAATACATACATGTGGTCAACAAACTGGACATTTAGTGTCACACAGTACATACATAATGTCAACAAACTGGACATTTAGTGTCACATCGTACATACATGTGGTCAACAAACTGGACATTTAGTGTCACACAGTACATACATGTGGTCAACAAACTGGACATTAAGTGTCACACAGTACATACATGTGGTCAACAAACTAGACATTTATTGTCACACAGTACATGCATGTGGTCAACAAACTGGACATTTAGTACATCAACAAGGTCAACTAACTGGACATATTTATCTCTCATAACATCATTGTGAACAAAACTATAAATTGCGAATCATTCAACTCAAACTTTTGGAGATTTGGCCAATGTATTTGTAGACGTCGTATATGAATAGTTTTCTTTCAGTGAACACAGAATTAGGGAATGTAATGTCATTTGTCATCAGTTGCCGGAGTTATAGTCGTATAGTGGAATTAATTAAACAATAAAACATCGGTGTTGCAACTAATGAGGAGGGGGGAGGCAATACCCAGTAGATGAATGCTGCAGATAACGAGAAGGGGAGACCATGTCCAGTAGATGAATGCTGCAGATAACGAGAAGGGGAGACCATGTCCAGTAGATGAATGCTGCAGATAACGAGAAGGGGAGACCATGTCCAGTAGATGAATGCTGCAGATAACGAGAAGGGGAGACCATGTCCAGTAGATGAATGCTGCAGATAACGAGAAGGGGAG
>JAGDYQ010000017.1:3010282-3030071 GCA_021962125.1 Bulinus truncatus | reverse complement strand
CGGAATCGACTGTATTTCAGGAAAAAAAAGACAATTCAGAAAGGAAGAACTGAATATTAATTTTATACATTTTGTACAACTGTGGCAAACCTTAAAAATCTGCTAAACCAAATGATTTAAAACAAAAATAAACAAACTACTATAATTTGTTGTGCAATGTTGCTACTGTCTATACAAATTTATTTTTTAAACATTTTTTTTTCAGTTAAACATTTCAAACAATGCGCAAAACTTGTTTAGTTAATTTTAGTTTTTAAATAAGGCCTGTTTTACGATTGTTTGTTTATCAATATTTTCCTAAGGCCTGTTGTACGATTGTTTGTTTATCAATATTTTTATCAGGCTTCCGGAGCCGAAGAGCCGGGAGCCGCTACTTTTTGCTGGATCCGGAGCCGGGGCCGAAAAAATCTGGCAGCTCCACGGCTCCAAATGCTTTTTTTTTACAGCAGATTTTTTTTTTCTAGCTTTGAAATTCCTAATTTGTTTGATTGTTTGCCTCCTACAATTTGAAATGTTGTTATTTTTACGAACGCCATAACAGTAACAGCGTTAAAATGATAGCGTGCACGCACATCACCTCAAGAAATCTTTAATGGGAAATCGTTTTGTGTTCGTTTTAAATCTTGTTTACCCTCCGAAATTTTTTTAATGGCATGTTATTTTGTTATATATAAAGTTAAAACAGTTTTATTTCATAGAATAATTGTATCAATCATTTAAAATAAATTTTTACTAAGACGACAAATAGAACGCGTCATTTCGTATTATTATTTGACCACGAATCAGGCCCGTAGCGTGTATGGGGCCCTTGCAGTTTGTCTGCCCCCTTCTGCTTATTTGCTCTACTTAGTAAAATGTATTACCTGCCACCTCTACTATTGCCTGGCCCATGTTGTAGAATGCCTGGCCCTTGCTGTAGAATTTTCACGCTACGGGGCTGCCGCGAATTTGTAATAGACTAAAAACAAAATGGTCGCTTTCTGTATTTAACAATCTTATTATAAGCAGAATATCTGAAATAGAAAAGATAAATTTATAAGGCTGTGGCTATACGGACCCGGGTCCCAATAAAATCCGATTGTTATTCGGACCCGTGGCAAATATGCACTAAGCTTAGCTATATTTAAACTTTATTAGACGGAACCCGAAAAAATAATAATACAGAGTCCGCTTAGTGGAACCCTAGACACTGAGTAACGATTAAATCATAAAATTCAAACAATTATAAAAAAACAATAATAAAGTTTATGTATAAGCTAATTGCATATTTGCCACGGGTCCGAATAACAATCAGACTTTATTGGGACAGGGTCCGAATAAAAATCGGAGTTTATTGGTACCCGGGTCCGAATAGTCACTTCGAATTTATAAATAATAAATATAAATACTGAAGTCTTAAACATATTTTAAATAATGTATCATTTTACTATTTGCTAATTTGATCATTGAAATAACTTTTTATTACTTATGAAAATGGCGACTAGTGAAACCTCGGTCGAAAATAATGATATGATTCTGGATGCACTGAAATGGTTTGTTTTTAGTAAAACCGCCAAAAAGTATATTTTTCAAGTTCCTGACTATGGGGCAGCCCCGTAGCGTGAAAATTCTACAGCAGGGGCCAGGCATTCTACAGCAGGGGCCAGGCAATAGCAGGGGGGGGGCAGGTAATACATTTTACTAAGTAGAACAAATAAGCAGAGGGGGCCAGACAAAACGCAGGGGGGGCCCGGCCCCCTGGCCCCCCGCATGCTACGGCCTGCTATGGATGTGAACGCGACAAAATTTGCATAACTTTTAACTTTTTATCAGCGGCATGTTTGCGTGGCGCAATTAAAAAAAATTTGTTTCGTGTGATACTATGTTAATAGGGAGCCGGAGCCGTCAAATTTGTGGGAGCCGGAGCCGGAAAAAAATTTGGCGGCTCCGCAAGCCTGATTTTCATAAGGCCTGTTGTACGATTGTTTGTTTATCAATATTTTCATAAGGCCTGTTGTACGATTGTGTGCTTATCAATATTTTCCTAACATAAATTAGTGAAAGTAAAGTCGTCAGGCTATCATGTTGATCACACATTGTCACAAAAACAAAACATGCCATGACCTTGAAATGTGCCTGGAAATCTCCTAGGTGGTCTAGCTCACCGGTCAATATCAGAAATCTTTGTCCCACTTATTATTTGTTGATGAAGTGGACAGTAGTCGTCATTGACAGGGCAGCCGTTTTCAATGTCTGGACATGCAGTACAATATAAGCTGGTAGACAGTTTTAAAATTCTGCAAAGAAATTGTCACAATGTGGACACTATTTAAACTCCAGGTAACGAGTGTCTACACTAGGGATTATCTCCAGGGATTATCTTCAGGGATTATCTCCAGGGATTATCTTCAGGGATTCTCTTCAGGGATTATCTCCATGGATTTTCTTCAGGGATTATCTCCTGTGACTATTCCAAGGGATTCTGTTTACATTCAAAATTGAGCTCTTTGTGGATGAACTTAGTTTCTAGTCTTACTTCACAGAAGTTTTACTAACAGCCGTTGACATAATAGTTCTGGTTGATAAGCAAACGTTTTTTGCATATAAAAATGTGTCAACAGAAAACACATGGTTTTCTTTCAAGTGCGTATTGACATTAATTCTTCACTACTGACTGCGGAAAAATTGACTTACACAGTTGATACATTACACAGTTGGTACATTACACAGTTGATACATCACTCTAAAACTAGACTTAGTCCAGGGGATGATGGACGGTCCCTTTTTTAAATCAAAAATAGAGTGCCAGTGAAATAAACAATCAAAGTCGCAGACTGAGATACTCACGTGAAGTCAAAACAGAAACACACATTTTGACAATTATGAAACATAAATGGTTAGCTGTACATGAATGGTTAGTTGTACACAAATGGTTAGTTGTACATGAATGGTTAGTTGTACACGAATGGTTAGTTGCACACATTTGTTTGTATTTGATTCGGAGAGGGGCATTCTCAGTCGTGTGTCAATGATAAATACAGGATGGATTTGATGCATGTATCGTTCTATAACCAGTCAGCAATGTTACTTTAAGTTATTGATTTTGTTTAGTTGATTCTTATTTAACACCAATCCATTACATTTTCTAAATAATAATAAAAAAATACACTTTTCGTTGTATTATTTCCTGTCTGCAATGAAACTGGGCATTTTTGTGTAAACAATTTCCCATAAAAATATATTTTTTTTCATTCATAAAAAAGAATTTTATCTAACTTAATAAAATATTTAAATAACCATTTATTATTACCTCTCTCGTCTAAGCTATTTCTAATGCGTCTTAAAAAAAATATATTATATCCCGGGATGATGCCCATTTCTATCCCGGGATCAGCTTAACTCCGGGAAATGATAAACAATATTTAACACCCAGTGCTTTTTTTGTAAAAAAAAAAAATAGGGGCCGGTACTAAGTGATGGATTGCCTAACTTTTAACTAGAAGTTCGCACCTCGATGCAAGCTAAATCACAACTGCAAAGATACTATTTAAAAATAATTCAATTTTGACAATTTAATAATATAATAAATTAATAATAAACGTTAAAATACAACAAAAGTAATATTTTTTTACCCACATTGAAAAAGGTACTGGTACGCCATACCGGTGCGTACCGGCACGAAAAAAAAGCACTGGTTTACAACATCGCGACTGTACTCCAACAAGTGCGAAAGTATTTTCCGCGGGTGCTCCGAACTCGTAAGGTCACGATTAAATGAAAATATTCCCGTAATGGAATGGGCTAACCTTTCTAATGCGACACTTGGTCACGTGGTCTGGTGAAGACTCACGTAGCAAACTGGCGACCTTCAAACTTTGGGTTGTTTTAAAAACACAAGTTATATGTCGCTGCGTATCCTCTGTAAAAAAAAAAAAACATTTCCCGTACCCCTTGCGGTACGCGTACCACAAGGTTGACAACCGCTGGTAGTAATGTCCTCCCATTCTCTCAACTTGTCTTTATTCTGACAACTTCTGGTACATCCAGGCATGCAAAGCCTTTGATCCTAAATGTGATTTATCTCCCTTTATAGACATTTAGCCGCGGACTCCGGGATTATTTAACGTCTGCACACATTTTGTTTTATTTACATTAGGGCGCCATTCGGAAACCCATTAAAGAGCTGATGGAGAATTCCATTAATAAAGGAACTCATTTTTTTAGTTTTTTTCCTCTCGCCGTATAGACCACACAGGAGAGAGAAAACAAAATAATGTGCTGAAAGTCAAATAGTTTTAAAATGTAATAATATAAAAGCTATTTGGGTTCTGCGTTAAATCGAAAGTAAAGAATTAATACAACAGTATTCCAGTTTAAAATACAATCATGAAAAAATCTGATCTGCCCGAAACCAAAAAATAACCTGGCCTACCGATCAAGCCAAAGGGGATATAACTCTATGCAAAGGTTTTTGCAGGATACAACAAGTATTAAAATACTAAACCTTCTGGATTGTTTAACTCTGGCCTTTTTATCGAAAGTATATCGCTCTGTTAAAGTAAAATGATGTTTTGTAGTGAATATTACTCAGGTTGATGACTTTGTTTTTAATTACATGTTGTATTTTTTTCTCAGAAGGTGTAAAATGTAAACAGTTGTTTGGTTTTAATAAACATTTCGGTAAAAAAAAAAGAAGTCAATCAAATTTGTAAATTTCGTTTGTCATTTTCAGTGTGTTAATTTTATTTTACTCAAGGCAGTCTAGAAAAATAGAAAGCTACAATGTGACGGGATATACTGCAGTAATCTAATTATTTACACATGTTTCCAGTATCTATGATTCAGAGCGGCATAACTCCTCCTAGGTCTATCTCTCTCTATCTCTCTTTGAACTCTTAGTTTATCTGCGGGCTGAGTCTCATAGACATAGAGCCCATGAAATCAAAGTGGCTGTGTTCCTCAGCATATAAATATTACCATACAGACCTATGGCAAACAAGCTACCCCCCTACTGGTCCACCCTGTGGTCCGCCAGCCCGGGGCACCAAAATAACATGATCCACGATTTCCTCAACTTCTCTGCAGTGTCGGCATAGGGAATCGACATTGGTCCTCACCCCCATATCCCCCCCCCGCCCAATAAATAAGTGCCTGCTCGACTCTCTTCATCCCTCCTACCCCCCCCCCCCTTTCCACCACGGGTAATTCTTGGAAGGCCGCTCCCATTGCCTCCGCACATCTCTGCCCGTCACCCCATCATCCCAACCCTCGAACCACCGATTGCGTTCAAGCTCACGGATCGTAGTACGTGCGCCCCTCCAGTGAACTTCCTTCATCACCCACGTCTGTGCATTACAAGACCTCGCTTGGAAGTCGGCCCTGGGTCCATCTAGTCATGTCCACATTCTTATTGTGAACATTTAAAGTCTACATTATTGTTGCTCTGTTGTTTTAGAAACTTCTGACTGTTGGTTCACAAGCCGTGTGTTCGTCACAGTATCTACACCAGAGATGAGCTGACAGCGGACGCGTCCGCTTGCGGACACAGATCCGCAGACATTTCCGAATCCGCGGACTGACAGCGGACGCTTCGTATGGTTAAGTTGCGGACTCGCGGACTGACGCGGATCTTCTTTAGCGTTACCATAAAAAATTTCAAGTCATTTAAACAGCTAAATTTCAGCAATGCGGACGCGCGGACTGACTGCGGACCAATGTTGTCAGATTCTGCGGACGCGGATCATTGATAGAAATCCGCGGACGGACGCGGACGCTAAATTTCAAGATCCGCACACCTCTGATCTACACACAGTATCACCCAGCTGATACTGTCAACATTTAAACCGTAATATCAACAACACTTCCACCAAACATGTATTTGAATCAATACTAACAAACAAAATTATAAACAAAGCTGATACAGTCCTACTTATTTAACACAATTTTCATAGACCTACAAATTTAAAACAAATAAATACTGATTTAAAAAATAATTTAAATAATAGTTTAATCATTTGACAAGGTTGAACTGCCCTCAGATCAAAATGGCAGGGTTTAACTGTCCAGGATCGAACTGTCCAGGCTTGGACTGTCCAGGGTTGAACTGTCCAGGGTCGAACTGACCAGGGTCGAACTGTCCAGGGTCGAACTGTCCAGGGTCGAACTGCCCAGGGTTGAACTTCCCAGGGTTGAACTGTCCAGGGTTGAACTGTCCAGTGTTGAACTGCCCAGGGTCGAATCGTTCGGGGTCAAAAAGTCAAGCTACCATTTATGTTTTTACTGTAAGCTATTTGATTGTGCGTGGGCCGACGTCTATCATTATTAAGGTCGTGCTGCATAATTTTCTTAAAATACAAGCGATAGAAGCATGGGCGTACTCATGTCATAAAGTTATTTGCCCTCCCCCTGGAAAATTTTTGCCCCCCCCCCCTGGAAAAATTCCTATCGACGCCCATGGATAGAAGTTATACGGCTTGTGCACCCCCATTTTAACCTGCAGATAACGCCGTATTCTGTGGTGTGGTAACAATATTGAAGGGCATCTGACTGCCAACTCAAAAGTCCTATGAGTTCTAATCTAGGTAAACGCTGGAACTACTAGATGAATGGGATGTCATTTAACACAAATCTATGAACGGATGTTTGACTTGGGGAAATTATTAAGTTGCTGAACTTTCAATTAGAAACACAATCCCTTTATATGTTCCGTCTGAAGAAAATGGACGAAGTTGCACTTCTAATTCCCTGCTAACCTTAACATTCAATGATGGTGTCTATGTATTCAGCCTACTAGGTCATTGTTTGCACAAGGGAAATAAAATGGAGTTTTTTCAGCGCTGGGGGAAAAAAAACCCAGATATTTTTGTTTTCATTTTTACAAGGTATGAGTTATGGGTAAATAAAATAATGGGCATCCTCGTTTGATTCACGACCTCTGACCTCCAACTATATCTGTTTTTTTTTTACTCAGTGAGAGCAATTATATTATTACTGTACATATTGGTGTAACAGTGGTGTATGGAGCATCTTCTAATATTCCACATGCAAAGTCACTGACAAATGTTATTATTTTTTTTATAAGGCTGGACTTACGTTTCTATTAACAGTCGATCTTTGTAATAGTTTTATAAGTAAACGAATGTATTTATTTATTTACTATTAATATATCTATATATATATATATATATATATATATATATCTATATATATATATATATATATATATATATATATATATATAGATGGATAGATAGATATATAACAAGCTAAGAAAAGTAAATTTATTGGCGTGTATTTATAGACTCCCACTCATCAACGCACATAACAACGTGTGCATCTGTGTTATATTCCCCCCCACACACACACACTAATAAGTTATAACAAATGTACGACATCTGGCATTATCGTTTCAACACTTATCGTGTTTGTCTAATTATTTCGTCTAGTAATCTAATCCATTTTTTTAATAATAAAAGCGGGAGATTTTTTTTTTCGCTCGTCTGCAAAAAAAAAGTAAAAATAATTAGATTAATTTATTTTTCCCCTGTCATTGAAAGTAAATAACAGACTCAGAGATGATGATACTGCAGTAATCGAAGAATTCAGTTTACTTATTATTCTGTTTTTTTTTTAATTTTTAATTGCTGTGTTTGATTTGGTAATCGATTTATGAGGCCTGTGTTAATGACTTGCTAGTGGTGTGATATCGGGTGTTAAACTTTAGCCCGGTTATGTTCCCTACAATTAATGTTTTTTTTAAGCTCTAGAAACTGTTATTTGAAATAAGAAAGCGTGTTCCTAAAGGTTGCCCTTAAATACACCCACACAGCCGCCCCATGAGGAGCAAAGAATAGAATTTAGAATTAATTTGTAAGATGCTTTTTCTAATTGGCGTTTGTTAGCGAAGTCAGTACTTTAACAAAAAAAAGCTCGGTAGTTTCGATATTTTTTTTTAAATATCCCAAAATGATTTTGATTTTCAGTTGCTTATAAATAAACTAGTACTGTTAGTGTTGCCTTGTTGCAATTGAACATCTCAGCTTTGTTATTAGTTGTTGGACTCACGTCGTCTCTGTCATTATACTTATGGACGACATCTCACCATTACCATTAGACCATTCTAGTATACACTTTCATCACCCCTCCTTCATGTGAATCTATCCAAACCATGGCTCAGTTCAATGACAGCTTCACTTCCAGTTCACAAACCACGGCCCAGTTCAATGCCATCTTCACTTCCAGTTCACAAACCAGCATTGATAAACGGGTAGATTTCATAGACGCGTCTGTAGTGCCCACCATCGCGGTTTTAACCTTGGCTTCGGGGTTCGTCATACAGATGCTTGGGGCCGTCACCAACTACATCAACATGGTCGTGTTCTGCAAGGTGGGGCTCAAAGACACGGTCTCCTTGTCCTTCTTTTTTCTTTCACTGTCAGACTTCCTCTATATGCTCTTCAACGGGCTCGGAAACAACGGATGCCAACTTATCAACATCGCCAACCCCAGAAAGCCCTGGGCCAAAGATTTCGGCACCTTCGGGAACTACTTCATTTGGTACAGCGTCGTGTTCAAAGACTACACGTTGACTGTGTCTGCATTCATCGCGGTCGCCAGGTGTTGCTTGGTGGCTTGGCCGTTTCACTTCAAGTCGGCCTTCACCCTGTACCGGACGTGCGTGAGCCTTGTAGGCATTTTCCTGGTCACGGTGGTCATTCACATGCCCATGTACTTCACTCAAGGTCTGGAGCTCGTCTTTGATGCCTTGACCAATGGCACTCGTCTAGTCTCCTGGCAAAACTCGGAAAGGAAAAACACTCTGGTATTTCATGATATGATGGTCAGAAACATCGTCCCATACTCCTGTATTATTTTACTGGCCGTTTCTCTAATCATTCTGACCACGACTTTGGTTTCTGCGTCAAGATTTCGCAAAGGATTGACGACACGAGCTCACCAACCTCTATCACGGAATATCAAATCTCCCGAACGAGACCTGAGCACGCGAGACGTGCGGGTAATCAAAGCCGTCTGCTTTATCTCCGGCTCGTATTTGGTCGGATTTATACCAACGGCGCTGCAGTCTTTCTTTCGTCTCATTTTCCCAGAGTTCAATCTTGGCAAAACATACAGCAACACTTTCATCCTGGTGTTGGCCATTGCGGTGACCACTGCCCATCTGAACTCCGCCATCAACATTGTATTTTACTGGTCTTTCAACACCAAGTACCGAGAGAGACTTCATGAGTACTGCTGTATAAAGAAAAACGTTGAGAAAGATTAGTAATCGTTATTAAGGCTTTTGGATTGTTTTTTTTAAATAAGTTAAAACAATTGTTTGTTTGTTTTTTTTACATTTCCTGTCATGATATATCAACAAAATTATAAATCCGAATCACCAAAGTCTGAATATTGTTTCATATTTCTGCATTAGCTCTTACCTAAAACAAGCTGCTTTTTTAAATATATTTTTCTATTACTTGATATCAGACGTTTGATATTGAAATTGTATATTGAAATTTCACATCAACGTGTTACAGCCATCACTTTAATATATAAACAAATGTCCTATTAAGCAATATTTATGTTTTATTTCCAGCCTTAACCAGTAATTTATAAACACATATCCAACATATTATTTCACTTTTCTTCACTTCTTATCCTTGCCTCGTATACACCACTCTCTATGTAATGTATTACTTGTATATACAACCTTAAATAATGAGATTTTTTAAAATCATTTCTTGTTCATGATTTCTGATCTTTCAGTATGACCATTACCTAACCCTTCATTTTCCCCTGAAATGTTTCAGTGAATCCAGTACCTTTAAAAATTGTGACTGACTCCCCTCCCCACCCCCTTCCCGCAAGGTACATGTCATATCCAGCATTTGTAATTTATTCCATGATTAGCAGGTCTTCTTACTCAGCACTTCTCTGTCCTACTTCAATATGACCATCTTCATATCCGCCTCCTGTTAATTTGTGTTGTGGAATGCCATAGGCCTACTTCAGTCATAACCCACTGACGGCATCCTCGCAGCTATTATGGTCATATTAACAGAGACTTTCTTTTTATGGTCTCAGGTAAACATACCTGCAGGCTCGGTTTTACGTAATTTGTGGTCATAGAGCAGGGGTTGGAAAACCTTTTGATCCGCGGGCCACCGTGGGGACTTATATTTGACGAAGGGCCGGACCGACTGCTAAGGTTTGAGTACTTTTGTGAAATAATACGGATGAAAATTAACGGTGCAAAGAAGAGCTGAACGTGGGCCGGATTAATAAAACCTGTCGGGTTGACGGGCCGCAGTTGTCCCATGTCTGACATAGACGTACGTGTCTGTCCACGGACAGGGTTGAGTTGACAATACTGTTTACAATCTTTTAGTAAATGTTAAACTGTAATGTTCATTATACCACTCATTATGTTCATTTAATAATCTGTTTCAATCAATACTTAAATAAAAAAAAATTAGCATATACACATTTGGTTAAATATTTTCTTAACAGCACCAGATATCTCTATACCTATAAGAGGCATTTGCTGTCTGTCTGTCTGTCTGTTCCCTTATAACTCAAGATCCAGATAACCAAATAATGTGAAATTTGTTACACATACACATAATTACATGGGGAAGGTTATAGGACAGGTTTCGTTTCATCTCGATGGGTAGTTTAATTGTAATTATTTTTTTTTTATTTTAGTATTTTACTATATTAAAGTAATCTCGACGGCGCCATAAATAAAATTCCTCTGTGACGTCATTTCCCGATTCGAATAGAACTTGCGCGCTGGTGCTCTATTGTGCCTTTGTGATGCAAAGAATTGTTATTGTTTTTTCATGCTTCCTGATTTGTACAGTTTGAGGAAGATAAAGGAATGAAGAAGGATTTTAGAAGAAGTGTGAAGCCATAATAATAAGTATATATATATATATATATATATATATATAGAGAGAGAGAGAGAGAGAGAGAGAGGAAGAGGGAGGAGAGAGAGATAAAGAGAGAGAGAGAGGGGGCAGGAGGAGAGAGAGAGAGGAAAGGAGGGTAGGAGGAGGGAAGGAGGGGGATAGAGGAGGGAGGGGGATGGACAGGGGGGAGAAAAGGAGGGGAGAAAGGGAGATGGGGGAGAGGGAGATGGGAGAGGGAGTAGGGGGGATGGAGAGAGAAAGGAAGGGAGAGAGATAAAGAGTGAGGGGGGCAGGGAGGGAGAGAGAGGGAATGAGGGAGGGAGGGAGGAAGGGGGGAGAGGGGGAGGGAGAGAGAGAGAGAGGTGGAAAGGGGAGGGAGGGAGAAAGGAGGGAGAGAGGGGTTAGGGAGGGAGAGAGGGGAGGGAAGGAGAGAGAGGAGGGTGGGAGAGAGGGGAGGGAGAGAGATAAAGAGTGAGGGGGGCAGGGAGGGAGAGAGAGGGAATGAGGGAGGGAGGAAGGGGGGAGAGGGGAAGGGAGAGAGAGAGGTGGAAAGGGGAGGGAGGGAGAAAGGAGGGAGAGAGGGGTTAGGGAAGGAGAGAGGGAGGATGGACGTTGGGAGAGAAGGAGGGGGAGAGGGGAGAGAGGGAGATGGGAGATGGGAGAGAGATGGGAGGGAGAGGGAGGGAGGGGGAGGGAGGGAGAGAGGGGGCAGGGAGAAAACAGAAGGTAAACAGAAAGCCTTATTTTAAACCCGGGCAAAGCCGGGTACTTGCAACTAGTTTTTCTCTATAATTGAACGTCACTTCCAAATAATATTCCAGACGCTTTACATATTAAAGAGGAATTAACTACCAACAACAAAATGGAATCAGTTGACATATTAAAATACGTTATTATCAATAAAGGCTTTGATGTTCTTTTCTGACACTTTCCCTAAACGACACTAGTCATTCTATACAATGCCTAGGTATTGTTTAGAATGCCTTGGAAAAGTATGCAGAATTTAAAAATTTTATACTTTGCCTAAACGACACTAGTCATTCTATACAATGCCTAGGTATTGTATAGAATGACTTTGAAAAGTATGCAGAATTTAAAAATTGTATACTTTGCCTAAACGACACTAGTCATTCTATACAATGCCTAGGTATTGTTTAGAATGCCTTGGAAAAGTATGCAGAATTTAAAAAAAAAAACAACAAGAAAAAAAAAACTGATATTTTATACTTTGCCTGAAAACCACCAAGCATTCTATACATTGCCTAGCATTCTATAGAATGCCGGAATTTCACACATTGCCGGTAACATATACAAATTTCAGTTGTTTTAAAATTATTAATTATTTGTTCTACACTGGAGTGTGATTTTTATGATTGGAAAATAATGTCTTTAACCATTTTCAACCATTTTTTTTTTTACTTTTTTATATAAATTTCGTTGCAAGACCGTGAAAGGTGTCATGACTTGGGGGCGGGGTGGGGGGTGTGCACTGCACGTTTCATCGAAATAGCTCATCCCTGTTTAATCTGCAGGACACCCTAAAATATATTGACCAGTCTTATTTTTTCCTTTATTCATTCATTTTATTCAATTTTTTTAGTTGGGGATTTTGTTGTTTCTTTGTTCATGTTTTCAGAACGTTTTTTTTTTTTGGATTCTTCAGATTTTTAAATCACGTATAAGCAAGTCTCTGTATATCAACAATACATTTTCTAAAACATGTTCTTTGTTCCTGTTAAACTTTGTGACCCATATTAAGCCAAGAGGATATACATCAGAACGTCGTTTATCCGAACCCAAATTGGCACCTGACACCGTTCGGATACGCGATTTTTCGGATAACCGAAAACCGAATGATATCCATGCAGTATATGAAACCGGAAACTATACAAATATTAGAAACCATCACATGGCGGGAAACGTGCTTGAAGAAAAAGCAAAACACATGTAGGTGCAAAAGTTCGCCATGTAGGTGCAAAAGTTCGCAATTGCACTTTTCATTGTGGAAAATAATCTTACGAAACAACTGTTGAGCATTGCACTGTTCGAAAACGTATTCATGTACAGTACATGTAGTTGACGAAAAACAACAATTTGTCCGGATATTTGACTCTCCGGATAATAAACTTTCGGATAATCGACGTTCTATCGTAATTTAAACTTATACATCTCAGTGTTAAGAGATCCTTGTGTCTGTCGTCTTTTTTTTTTAAACTTATTAAGTGTCAATCCGTTTTCAAAGATCTCCCCAGCTTATCTAGCCTGTGATGCATTATTATAAGAAGATTAACAGGTCAGCGTCCTTCTCTAGGTGTGTTGAACATGTATAATCTCGCTCACAAAATCTACCCTGTGATGCATTATTATAAGAAGATTAACATCCGCGTGTCCTGCTCTTTATGTGTGCGGTATTATCTCGCGCTCAGACAACGTGTGTCGTCTGGGGGGGGGGGGGTTCACAGGGAAAACACAATCAACTGGAAACTGTCCGCGCACAGGTGTTGAAACGCACACCCTGGTTGAACTTTTTAAACACATTTTAATATACATGCCGTCTTTTTATAAAAATAATATTTGGTATTAATGTAAAATGTGTATAATCAAACTTACCATGATCTCGTTATTCATAAGTTAATAAATATTTGTTAGTATGTGTAATAACCAGATTAGGCTACGGTAATTATATTTAACCTAGAGATTTAGTTGGTTTAATTAACTGGCCACTTGGCGGAAGTTGAATATTAGAGGAAGTTAGATTTGCAGAAATAAATATACCCATGACAGTATGATATTACAATGATATGAAATCTGTGGTGCTACACCAGACACATTGGCGTAGTGAGCTTAACTCGCGCCCGGGGCACAATACTTTTTTAGCGCCCCCCCCCATTCGAAAACCATATAATATTATATGTAAATTATACCATTTGGCGCTCCGTTGCGAGTAGCGCCCGGGGCATGAAGCCCCCCTTGCCCACCCCTCGCTACGCCACTGACCAGACATGGTTGTTAAGTTTTCGGCCCTTGTTCAACTCCTCTCCTCATGCCCACCACATTGATATTGACACTGAATTTATATTATATAGCCTATGGGACGGATGGCCTAGTGGTGTAGAGAATAGAGTGTAGACTGTAGAGTGTGGATGCTTGACTGTCGACCAGAGAGTTCAGGGTTCCTGAGTGAGAACCATGTAAATATTTCCAGGTGAAATTTGGTATCAAGTCCCACCCTGACTTAAGTTGGGGGGGATAAAAAGACGACCGGGTGTTGAGCTAACACCACAATCCCTAAAATATGCCGAGGTTATAGAAACGGATGCATTCTACACTTCATCTGCGTCGATGGCTCTTTAGTAATGCTTTAAAGGTAATTATTCATTTCTTTATGTGTGTTAAAAAAAAATATAACAGTTTAGTAGAGCCATTAAAAAGTCCCATCCCCATTCTTGTAGGCAGAGTAGCAATGGAGGTGCCACGGAGGACTTGGAATAGGTTTGTCTAGATACGACTTCAAAGAGACTTGCGCGAAGTTAGTTGGGGCTTTAGTAGAGCATCAATAGGTCTCACTCTGGCACTGTGTATTGGCCAAGTTCAGATTTCGTCCCTAGTTCGCTCCTAACTTAGGTCACCCCTCAGTTAGGAAGTGGGGGGGGGGTATTGTCGTGGGCTGTCTGCATTAAAAGTTTGCCTTTGGCTGAAAAAAGAACAATTTCATATCATTTACGGGGAGAAAGAACACTTTCATATCATTTATGGGGAGAAAGAACACTTTCATATCATTTATGGGGAGAAAGAACACTTTCATATCATTTATGGGGAGAAAGAACACTTTCATATCATTTATGGGGAGAAAGAACACTTTCATATCATTTATGGGGAGAAAGAACACTTTCATATCATTTATGGGGAGAAAGAACACTTTCATATCATTTATGGGGAGAAAGAACACTTTCATATCATTTATGGGGAGAAAGAACACTTTCATATCATTTATGGGGAGAAAGAACACTTTCATATCATTTATGAAGAAGAAAAAACACTTTTACACCATTTATGGCTAGAAATGTTCATAAATTATTCCTCAATGGTAATATGTACAGTTTTGTTTATTACAAAGTAACTAAATAGTATCATTTTTCACGGAAGCTACTAACTATGCTGGTTTTAATATTTTTTTCTTCGAAATACAATGCATAACAAACTGACTTTCACCAAAGACTGACTACGAGTGAACAGTTTTTTTTTTTCATAACATTTAGTCTTGACCTTTGCTACTAGACATTTGACAAGTTGCGAGTGAATGTTGACACCTTGTGTCTTGTACGTAAGGAATAAACCTTTGGGCGGTGAAGTTGAACATCTCTTGTTTGTTTATACCAAGTTACCTATCTGTGTTTATGTGTGTGCGTGTTTGTGTGTGTGGCGGGGAGGGGGGTGTGAGTCTACACCTAGTAGGTACTACGGTATAGATCTACCTGTTGCTGTAGCTGGCTGTGTTTAGTGGTGAATTTTTAGAATATATGTTATCTATCTATCTATCTATCTATCTATCTATCTATCTATCTATCTATCTATCTATCTATCTGTCTGTCTGTCTGTCTGTCTGTCTACTTGTCTGTCTGTCTGTCTACTTGTCTGTGTCTGTCTGTCTATCTATCTATCTGTCTGTCTATCTATCTATCTATCTATCTATCTATCTATCTATCTATCTATCTATCTATCTATCTATCTATCTATCTATCTATCTATCTATCTATCTATCTATCTATCTATCTATCTATCTATCTGTCTGTCTGTCTGTCTGTCTGTCTACTTGTCTGTCTGTCTGTCTACTTGTCTGTGTCTGTCTGTCTATCTATCTATCTGTCTGTCTATCTATCTATCTATCTATCTATCTATCTATCTATCTATCTATCTATCTATCTATCTATCTATCTATCTATCTATCTATCTATCTATCTATCTATCTATCTATCTATCTATCTATCTATCTATCTATCTATCTGTCTGTCTGTCTGCCTATCTGTATGTCCGCCTTTATGTCTGTCTGTCTGTTTGTCTGTGTCTATCCGCCTTTGCCATTATCCCCGATGAACCGTTTGGGCTAAGGGGACTTTACTTTTTTTTTACTTGCAGAAACTTGAAACATAAATTAACTCTTGTTTCCGAGTCTTAAATTGTCTCAAAGAATATTTTGAGGTATTGATTGTAGAAAAGGTCACTACGAGCGCCTCATCATCACACAGGGGCGTCTACCAAGGTTGGGAGAGGTGGCCCACCACTACGGGTTTCAAATTTACAAATGGTACCATTTATTTTGTTAGGATATTATACATACAGTTTTGAATCAAAATGTAGTGAAATAATTTACGATTTTATGAGGGGGTGTGTTTCACAAAGTGGGCCCCCCCTCCCCCACCACTCTACTGGCTTCAAATATCCAAAAAAAAAAAAACCGCCACTGGCGGTGCATCATATAATTGTATGCATCCGACATAACTTTACTTGGGTTTAATTTTATTGAATTCAATTACGTTTATTATAGTCAAAGATGCAACGTGATTTAACACTCGTTATATTATATTATTCGTTATTTAACCAAATAAATAAAAAAACACAAAAGAAGTACGATAAAAAAACACATGAAATTTTATCAAAAATCCCCTAAATTTCCCCAAGTTATAAAAAATGCCAGACAATTTTCATTTGTTTTTTCCATGCGTACATGAGCGGTGCTAAAAATTCCCCACTCCTCGTCTGGGAATCTTTCATTCCCCTCCCCCTGATCACGTGGTAAAAAATGACATAATATCGACTGCCGTAGGAAGTTATTTTTAGTTTCCCAATTTTTTTTTATTCTTATTTAGATAACTCTCTTGTAAAAGAGATAAAAAGGCGCGGAGAGCGGGGAGGGGGGGGGGAACGGGAAGAAATTCTTCCCGTTGTTTGATCCAGTCATACCCAGATCGATAATCTTAGTCATAGTGATTAGAGGCTGGACTCGCGTTGACGGACAGAATGAGACATCTCTTACAATGGGAGATTCCAGGAAGAAGAGAGAGAGAACGCCACGGATGAAGAAGTAGTCTGTGAAATCGAACATTATTCCAGTGTTTTGAGTTTTATACCAAAATATATCAGTTGTTGCTAGTCTCTCGATACTTTTAATTTTATCTAATTCTGGATTTATTCATTTGAATAAAGAAGATATTACCAACAATGCATCTGTTTGTTGCTTTCAAATCAAGTCTCGTGTTTATGTTGGTGCAAGTGATCGCATAGAATAAAGAGTTTGTAGTACCAACTCTCCCCAAATGCCTGTGTTATATCAGAAGTTCTTACAGAAACTGATTCCTCACAGGAAAATGAAAGGTTGTTGTCATACTTTGATGTTGTTGTTATTTGTAGTTGTTTTTTAAGTTTCATTCTAAATGTTAATTCAAATTTCATTGTTTTATTTAAAACAAAATTGAATGAAAACAAACTAAGAAGTGCATGACCTATATTAGCAAATATACTAGCACACATATTATGTTTGTATGACCTTTTAAAGATATAACATTACGCTTTTGTGATATATTAAGTAATACTTTTTTAAAACCAATTTTTCTTTGTACTGTTGTTTTGTATTTCATAAAGTGCTTAAAATGCTTCACTTTATAAGAAATGGCATGTAAATAAACATAAAATATCTATTTATTCGTTAATAGACTTCTAATTTAAAAAGTTTCATAATGATAAACTTTACTGTGAAATATTTATATTTCCATTTTTCAATCTTTGTTTTTTTTCAGATCTGGAAACGAGCCCAGAGTATGCCAGAATGATCTCCGAGGCAGAGCGGAGCAGATCATCCTGTGGCTCCAATGACGGCTCCGTGTCATCCACTGGCTCCGGCCAGAGCAAATCCCTCGCGTCCCCAGCGACTCCAACCTCACCGGCGCCCGGCGACGGCAACGACGATTTCCTCAACAAGGTCTGCAAGTTCGAGATGATATCCCGGGTGAAGTCCCCCACGGCCAAAAGTCCCGGGGTGAAGTCCCCCACGTCTAAAACCCCGACCAACAAATTGTTTACCCAGGACAACAAAAAGTCCAGCCCAACGTCTCCGTTCGGGGTCCCATCGTTCGTTGGGGAGAAGGTCTTCACTCGGGACACCGCCACCACCCGGGTCTCTGCAAGCCTGCTGCAGGGTTTGAGCACGGACCGGGCGCAGAGCACTGGGAGCACCATCAGCTCCAATTCGCTGACGAGCGTGAGCACGCTCAGCTGGAATTCGGACGCATCCGACACGTCTGCCGGCAGCGCCAAAGGTCACCTGAGCACCGGGTCGGCAGGGAAAGACATCATGACCACTTCTGACCCTGGGCTTGTTTATACTAGTCAGAACGTGGATAGCGGGGCGCACAATACATCAGGGCAGGCGACTAGAGAAACTTACTCCCTCTCAGCCTCGGGAATCGCTTCTGGCGGTACCAAGAGAGGAGGGATAATTGATTTGAGCACTGCGTCAACGCACTCGATATCGTCGACTTCACCAGCATCGTCATCCACATTCCTGCACCAGCAGCAGCCAACTGGGATCACAAAGAAGTTTATAACGCTGTCCTCCACAGACAAAGACTACCCCCCGGCGCCCGTGGTGAAGCCACTGCAGACCACCAGCGCGCCAGGCTTCCCTTTTATCACGCCCAACAACGCCGCATCGCCCGAGACCAGGGACAACGTCAGTCCCTCTGTAGTTAACGGTAGTTCCTTTAGCAGAGACAGTGGTGGCAGCGGAAAGCACAGAAACACATTTGAAGGGATGGATTTCGAGCTGACGGACCTGCCTAGCCAGCAGCAAACCTTAGCACTGAAGCACAGGGAGGTGGTGGCCGAGAGGAAGATGGAGCAAGAGAGGGAGAAGAAAGACAAGCAGCGACTGGACGAAATTCTTAAGATGTGTGAGGAGTACCAGAACGAGGTCATCCATGATGTTAGCTTCTCGCATTCCCCTCAGCCTCCCAAACAGTTTGGTTTCACAGCGGCACCCCATCAGCAGCAGCAGTATCACACCCAACAGCATAATACTACCTTTCCACAAAAAGTTCAACCCCCGGGAGCCCTTGAGCTGCACTTGGAGTCTCCTACATCCCCAGTAAGCTCTTTGGACCGCAGAGAACGTACAGGCAACATGACCAAAATTAAGACTAATGGTTCTCTTATGTTAAACTCGCCTCAGCAATCCGCATAAAGAATTCGGAACCCTCAACGTGCAGCCTGGAGGGAATCTATGCTTCCAAAGTGGAAGCATCATCTTTAGCCTATTCCTCTAACTCTGAAGATGAAACTGTTGGTACTAGCGAGGACACAGGCACAATAAAGAAACGACCAAACACTTCAGATGTCAGCCCAACTCATAAACAAGAGAATCAAGTCCAGGGCAAGCAAAAGCTTTCCAATATCAGTACCCCGAAGCCCATTACTCATTTAACAATAAGTCAAAATGCCATCACAATGACAGCAGACATTGCACATGACAACACAGTGGTGACCACAACCAGTAACTTCTCTGAGCATGTCACAGTGTCCCTGCCAGACCAACACGAGGCTGAATACATGACTTCTTCAAAAAGGCTCTGAGCCAGCCCTTTCACCCAAATCCAAAATCTCTAAGTACACAACCACCAAAGAACATCCTCCAGAAGAACTCGTTAGCAAAGCATCCACCAAGGAAAACGAACTTGTCGCTCAGCCTCGTGCCTTACTAATTCACAATCATGCAACAACCTCTTCGGCCATTTCTACTAATGATCAGAACCCGTCAGAATCAAATCAGTTCTTTGAAACTCCAGAACAAAGAGTCTGAAGATTTTCTTGAGGGTTGCCTATCCAGGCTCCCATAATGCTGTTTT
>JAGDYQ010000017.1:2883294-3009782 GCA_021962125.1 Bulinus truncatus | reverse complement strand
TCACACATCTTTTACAGACCAACAATGTCACACATCCTATACTGACCAACAAGTCACACATCTTATACCGACAAACAATGTCACATATCTTATACCGACAAACAATGTCACACATCTTATACCGACAAACAATGTCACACATCTTATACTGACCAATAATGTCACATATATTATTCTGACCAATAATGTCACATATCTTATTCTGACCAATAATGTCACATATCTTATTCTGACCAATAATGTCACATATCTTATTCTGACCAATAATGTCACATATCTTATTCTGACCAATAATGTCACATATCTTATTATGACCAATAATGTCACATATCTTATTATGACCAATAATGTCACATATCTTATTCTGACCAATAATGTCACATATCTTATTCTGACCAATAATGTCACATATCTTATTCTGACCAATAATGTCACATATCTTATTCTGACCAATAATGTCACATATCTTATTCTGACCAATAATGTCACATATCTTACACTGACCAATAATGTCACATATCTTATTCTGACCAATAATGTCACATATCTTATTCTGACCAACAACAACATCTTAAACTCGACAAACAATGTCACACATTGTATTTACATATTTATACACACCCAGGCTCTATCCGTGACACGTATTTTACTGTCAACGACTATTATAGACCCTAGATTACTGACATAGACCTTTCTGCACCCACCCACCCCCTGCTAAAAAATTATATTGTATGTCTATTCTATTTTGGTGCACACATCAACGTAACGCTAAATACGAATGAGAAATTGTTGCCTAAAAAAAAACTTGAAATGGGGACAACTCAGTTTTTAATGAATTGTCTACCTTAATTTGGACGAGTAATTGAACTTTGTTAGATAATATTAATGAAGGGCCCTTGGGGCTTCATGGGCAACTATGCACAGCTTTAATTATGTTGAATTCGCACCAGAATCTCTGGAAGTGGGTTAAATTGTTTTAAAAGTTAAACCGGAAAGATACGAATTGAAAGAAAAAAAATCGTAAATCTTTTGAGTTGAACTGTTTTACAGCTAAAAGTATCAATGATATTATCAAAAAAAAATAAATTCTCTATCTAAAATAAGATAATATAAGATAAAATAATATATATCTTTTAGCAAGTGTTATCAAATATCTATCTGTTAGTAAGTGTTGCGAAGAGACGGATGGCCGAGAGGTTAAGAGACGGATGGCCGAGAAGTTAAGAGAAGGATGGCAGAGAAGTTAAGAGAAGGATGGCCGAGAGGTTAAGAGACGGATGGCCAAGAAGTTAAGACTACTCTACCATTGATCTGAGGTTCACAGGTTCAATCCTCGTTAAGAACCCCCCCTCCCCAATAATCCATTAACAAAGGGATGCTAACCTTAGAATGGGTATTTGGCTGCACCAATCACTAGGCTGGGAAAAGAGTCCTAATTATGTATATGAGCTAGAAGGGGGTAGAAGGGCCAATCGAAAGAGTTGGTGCCTTAACATCATGGGATTAACTCACACACGGCACCGGATGCAAGGCACTTTACGTTAGACAGACCAAGACTGAATGCAAACAGAAAACAAGCTGGACAGACCGACATACATTCAAGTAGATCTACCTCAATCTTTCTGGACGACAGTACACGTAAAGAGAGGATACAGTTGCAAGTTATATATTGTTTCATGTAATATACGTTATTTGAATTCGTGGAACTTTGCCTCATTAATATGGTGTGTTGCCTTTGAGAGATGTGCAGCAGAGGTGTGCGGATCTTGAAATTTAGCGTCCGCGTCCGTCCGCGGATTTCTATCAATGATCCGCGTCCGCGTCCGCAGAATCTTACAACATTGGTCCGCAGTCAGTCCGCGCGTCCGCATTGCTGAAATTTAGTTGTTATGGTAACGCTAAAGAAGATCCGCGTCAGTCCGCGAGTTCGCAACTTAACCATACGAAGCGTCCGCTGTCAGTCCGCGGATTCGGAAAAGTCTGCGGATCTGCGTCCGCAAGCGGACGCGTCCGCTGTCCGCTCATCTCTGATATGCAGCTAAACTGAAAGGTACCACATGTGAACTGTAATGATATAAACAACACAACAGACCAATGAAAGAACATTATCAAAATTAACCAAATAATACAATAACATAAGTTTACATAATCTTGTCTTCCGTACGTCGAGCAGAGTGGGAAAGCCGTCGCTATAAATAAACGACCTTCCGCGAAAGCCATCGCTATAAATATTCTATGACGTCATTTCCCAGAAGTCGGCTGCGTATGTGGCAGGAATAAATAAAACAATAATTCTGCACTTTGGATATCCTCTATGATCGCATTTCCCGATGGTACAATTTTTATTAATTTTAATTTATACTACTTCTGGTCTTGCTGCCGGTTATCGTGTAGTTTTTAAACGCTTATTCTGATATTAAACATTTTATTGAGATAAAACCTTTAATTGCGAATGCAACGGGCAACTATTAGTAGGATATAATAATACAAACCACTGCAGCAGTTCTAATGGAAAGGAGTTTTTCTAGTGAAAGCTGGTTAAAGTCCCACAACTTCACCCAGATTAAAGTTTGGGGAAGTAAAGGCGCTGGGAGCTGTGCTAACCACACAATCCCTTCATATGCCGGTGTTACAGAAACAGATGAATTCTACGCTTCACCTGCCCCGATGGTCCTTTAAGGCTAAGGGGACCTTACTTGCTTACTTACAACTACTTATAAATGTGTTTCAGATTTATGCTATAATAGAACAAGACACGATTAAAAACAGATATTATAAAACTGTTTTCTAAAAAATATATTTCTTTTTTTTTTTAATTTTGCAATAAATTTTAAATTTATCATGTTTAATTAAACTTTTTTTTTTGCAAGGGAAGTAACCCATTTGTTAGTGTCGTTCATCATTGTTAAATACGGCTACATCCCTTGATTAGTAATAATGAGAGTATTTTTTTTTTTTAAAAAAAAGGAAAATTATTGGCAAAATGAATTATCGAATTATGAATTGTGATGGAGCATTATGCAGAATTAAAAGAAAATCTACCGCTAAAATGTGCCTCAAAAATCGAGTACAATTTTTTTCCCCTAAATAAACAAATACAGTACGCAGTGTCGAACACGGTTAGAATTAGGAAGACCAATTTTACCGATAAGTTAATTAATGCAATTGTAATAGTTTAAACTATGCGCCTGACATAGCTAGTGATTTTAAAAATTACTTCAAATTCAATGCTTTAATATCGTTAAATACTCCAACTGTTTAATAATTGACAAGCACTGGCAATATGACCACTGTTTTGCCGTTGTTCTCTCTTCTCTCTATCTCCTGTCATTACGTCATCACATTCATACCGTCACCGTTTTCAATTACAAATTCTACGGTGCGCTGATATAGGAAATTCTCCGATACTACCGAGGGCAATGAGAGAGTTATAACCAGCCCCCGTAGCGTGAAAATTCTACAGCAGGGGCCAGGCAATAGCAGGGGGGGGGGCAGGTAATACATTTTAATAAGTAGAGAAAATAAGCAGGGGGGGGGCAGACAAAATGCAGGGGAGGCCGCCCCCCCTGGCCCTCCCGCACGCTACGGGCCTGGTTACAACACCGCATCCCCTCTTAATTCTGTCCGTCCCGGACAGGTCATTTCTCCCAACACCGTCCCAATGAAATCAGAGCTCTGTACAAAATCTCCCGTTCTCTTCATCCTGGTATACGTCACCCGTCACGTTGTCTACTCTGTCCATCACGTTTGGTGGTGTCATCATCAGCTGAATGATACAGCCGTCTTCAGATGTGACAATGATAATCTCCATGTTGTGCACGCAACTGAGCCTGCTCCACTAATTCTGAACTATTTATAGCCTGTAGGTCATGAACTCGAGGAATGGACTCTATTTTTAGAGTTACGTGAAAACAAATGCGGAGGCTCACCTTCCATTGACTCGTTGACTTGAGTCATTCAGCCAATAACTTGAGGGTTTACATAAACATACAAGACATAACCATATACCCACAACACCACTGACTCTCTGGTGTCTTACAGTTTATTATACACCTACACAGCCCCGTAGCGTGACAATTCTACAGAAGGGGCCAGACATTCTACAGCAGGGGCCAGGCAATACCGGGGGGGGGGCAGGTAAAACATTTTACTACGTAGAACAAATAAGCAGAGGGGGGCCATATAAAACGCAGGGGAGGGCACGGACCCCTGCCCCCCGCACGCTACGGGCCTGCACCCACAACACCAGTGATTATCTGGTGTCTTACAGTCTATCATATACCCACAACACCACCGACTCTATAGCATATACCCACAACACAGCTGACTCTCTGGTATATACCCACAACACAGCTGACTCTCTGGTATATACCCACAACACAGCTGACTCTCTGGTATATACCCACAACACAGCTGACTCTCTGGTGCCTTACAGTTTATCGAAATGTCAGGTGTCATTGAAGCTGTCTTCATCTTCTTGCTCATGTTGACTGTACCATACGACTGTGACTCACATGGCAGTTTTCACGAACATATATTAGATCTACTTAATTTCTTAAGTGTATCTGTGTGCCTGGCGACCCGGTTGCGTCTGAATCAAGTAGACCTAGTTCACTACGCATAAATTTCTCTGAAAACAACGTGGTACATTAATAACACAACACAGGCATATGATCTGCCAGTGAATCTCCTCATTATTTCAACGAAGTACTTTATTGTATTTCCCAATACGGATGAATGATTAAGCATAATGACGTTGCACTTCATTGATCGTTCTCTATTTAAATCAAGTTTAAAAGAATGGTCTTAATCAGACTGCATTGAAAACTGATGCAAAAATCTACGGAGATTACAATAATTTCACTTGTATTCGATGTTTACGTTTTTTAAATAGTTTTATAGCAACACATGGTTCATCGGTGATCGTATAATATACATCTTTGTTACAATAATTTATATTGCTCGATAAATACAAAAAAGTGTTTTTCTCTATTCAAAACCTGCAGCTAAACAAGTGATACAAATATATATTTCAAAGCGTGTAAATCTAAATTTGGCTTTTTTTTTCAACCCTCCACAATCACTGACACCGTCAATAAATTTTTGGAAAAAAAAAACCTGCGATAATATTGTTGTTGAAAAAAAGAATCATATTTGTTGTAAAATAAAAAAAATAAAAATCAGTGAATGAATTATTTTGAATCGATTATTTTACTGCTACCCGGTTTCCTGACTATTGCAGCTGGTAAGCTTACAATCAAGAATTTGAGTAGATTAGCAAATATATTTTTATCAGTCATCTTAATCATCCTGCATCAATTATCCTACATCAACCAATTTTAATCAATCATTTTACATCAACTAATCATCCAACATCAGTCCTCCTACACCTTTCATCATGCTACTTCTATCACCGTACATCAATCATATTACATCAATCACACCACACGTATTATGATTACATATACATATCCATAAGGTGACTATCGAGGCACTATCGAATAACTTATCTCTTACGAGTGGACTGCCACGCCTTCTACCATCACCCTTGGTCACGCAAACGAACGCCGTTTTGTTGACAGTCGTACATTGCAGATAAAACTTAACTGCACAACCCCCCCTTTTTTTTTCCAACCCTCAATTACTTCCCCTACCTTTCGGTTACTGCCCTTTACAAAATAATCGCGCGATGACTAAATTACATTTCATTGACAAGCTGAGCCCTGCCATATAGATACACTACTGTTCCGCTTTGGGGGTCTATTTTGTCGATGTTGTTGTTTTTAATATGAAGGGAAATTATTTTAAATAGAAAGTTATATCCGTGTGAAGGATTCGAACCTGGGGCAGCCAGCATGGAAAGCAAGTTAGTAGCTACATCCAGCGGCGTCCAGCTCATACCTAGTGTAAGTCTTAGTAACATAGGTCTTACTTTATAGTTTAAAAATAAACCAAAGCGTTATTTAATTTAAAAATGAAATAATATGATAGCTGAGAACTTTATTTATATACAAATTTAGGAGAATTTCTTTTCCTACTAATAAAGTAGATATCTTGTCGTCCGTCCTGTATGGGAAAGCCGTCGCTATAACTAAACGACTTCCATGAAATGACCTCATTTCCCGATGGTACAATTTATCTATAAATAAAAATAGATATCTTCTATGACGTCATTTCACGGAAGTCGGCTGCGCATGGTGCAGATTGGGAACGCCGTCTTTATAAATAAAAAAAAAAATTCTGCACTTGGAATTCCGTGTAAATAGTTCCTATTAAAGAAGACAGTAAGACAAAATTTGCGCACAATACATTTGCAGCGGATCAATTATGAAATGCTGAAATGTTTTTGCTAGATGAGTGCACGATGGCATCGAGCCATGCTTTAGATGCAATTGGTAGATCACTAAGAGATGTTGCTCAAATCGGCTATTTACTAAGTTTTTTGTCCAGAATGGAACAGGCTTAATTGCTTGTTTTTATATGCACTTGGTATTCCGTGTTAATAGTTCCTATTAATTCTCATATTACACATTTTATTGAGATAAAACTTTAGTTGCGAATGCAACGGGCAACTACTAGTTTATTATATTAGACAGACTTTAAAAAAAAATACCTTATTTACGAAATTAGTTACGATGAATGCGGCCTTTTTTTTAATCTTCGGAGAATTTTTGATTTTTACAATTGTTTTCGTTTGCCGATTTTAAAAATGCTATCTGTTGTTGTAAAAAAATAATAAAAATATTGAATGATAATATGTTATTATTACTTTTTTGATATTTAAGACTTGTACATTTCACAATTAAAACTACAGAAATTATTTAAAACTGTAGATTTGTATAAAACATGTATCGAATTAAGACGCGGGCAAGAAGCCGTGGTTACTATTTTAAAACAGGAAACAGTTTTATTGATTGTTACTTTTACTTTCAATCTAACGCAGACATAGAGACTTTAGATCGTTTTTATTATATAGATACTGTCCTAGCAATTCCGCTACAAATGAATGGAGGGATATATTAAGAAGTGGTGTTGGATGCCGAAATAATATTAAGGCAACTTGTGACGGTCATCGTAGGACCCTGTAGTTATCATGAGCACTATATACAGATCATGGGCCTCTAAAGTGACCATAAGGCCAGATAGTGATCATGGGCCCATACTATTATGTGTTCTATAGAATCATTAGCCCCCTATAGTGATCATAAGCCAGTAAAGTTATCTTGGGACCCTGTAGTGATCTCGTGCCCCTATGCAGATCATGGAACCCTAAAGTAATCATAAGCCCTAATATTGATCAAGGGATTATATTGTGATCATGGGCCCCTAGCTAGGGCCCCGTCAGTGATCGTAAGCCCCCATAGTGATCATAAGCCCGTAAAGTTATCATGGGACCATATAGTGATCGTGAGCCCCTTTTAGTGAGAATGGGCCACTATTGGATGGTAGACGATAGGCGCAGTGCACTTGTTTCATTTGTACGACAAAGCGACCCTGTTTAAGTAAAAAACATTCATATTTCTATGTATGCGTTATTATTGTTGTTGTTATTATTATTATTATTTTCGTTATGTATGTCACGCAACAAAAAGGCGCTACCGTGTACGCTACAAGGGGACGGGTGGTCGTGCGGTAGCGCGCTCGACTGTCGACCTGAAGGTACCTGGTTCGATCTCCGTTGAGGACCAAGGAAATTTTTCAGGTCTGAAGTTCCCGATATATTTCCCGTGGTGTCTCCATGGCCATAGGATCTAAGAGATTTCATCTCATCCTTACAGGGACTTCACACACCGTGTACGCTTGCGAGGGTATGATGACGTCACCACTATGCGAGTCCAGGCACGTTATAAAGGTGATCAGTGCCAAATACGGACGTTTCTGGAACACAGTGTGTCAAGTCAATAAGGACAACCCACCGTCCTATGGCATTGTGTGCTTCAGTGATCAAACAGCGAAAGTCTCAGAAATGTAAGAGATCGAGTTTACTTTTACAATTTTTTTTTGTAAATAGTAAATATATTAGTATATATAGTAAATATGGTAGTATATATAGTAAATATAGTAGTATAAAGTAAGTATAGTAAATAACAAACTTCTTAAATCTAATCATGAAAACATTTTATATTTAACAAAAATATTAATTAAATATAAGGAGTTTTGAAAATGTCCCCCATTTGCAGTGTAATTTTTGTTTTGTAGGGGGGGCAATTAGAATCTATCTATCTATCTATCTATCTATCTATCTATCTATCTATCTATCTATCTATCTATCTATCTATCTATCTATCTATCTATCTATCTGTATCTATCTATCTATCTGTATCTATCTATCTATCTATCTATCTATCTATCTGTCTGTCTGTCTGTGTCTGTTTGTCTCTATTTCTCTGTGTTTGTGTGTTAGTGTGTGTGTAATACATATTTATGTTTTTGTGTTTGTCACAACATATATATATTTATAAAATAACATCACTACCTATTTCAGTTGTGATGATCGCCAATTGTGTCGTGTGAAAGTTGTCAGCAACGTGTTCCGGGATCCTTGTCCTGCAGGAGTTTTCAAACAACTGCAGATCACGTACCAATGTGTACCTGGAGTCCTCTCCTCCTACATGGCAAACGCTTCCATTCCAATTTCATACAACGTCAGTACCACTGAATTTGAGTTATCCTCCTAACATCTAAGTAATCATTGTTCATTGCATACCATCACTCTTTGCTCGAATACAAATTAGTCTCTGGGTTGTATAAAAAAAAAAACAACAACTAACTCTGTTTATATGTGGTCTTTTATTTATTCGTTTACACTGATTTTTTTTTAAACTTTTGATATCATTTGTTTTGAGGTTATGATTAAGATAAAATATTCAATGAATTTTTTGCAATATAATTTGGGAGTTTATAGTGGGAGCAAGAGTTTTAAAACAAAAATTGCTAAAAAAAGATAATTATAGATTGTTTTGTATTCAGAATACTCACAGTACTCAAGGTACTCACGGTACTCAAGGAACTCACAGTACTCAAGGTACTCACAGTACTCACGGTACTCATAGTACTCAAGGTACTCACAGTACTCAAGGTACTCATAGTACTCAAGGTACTCACAGTACTAATAAAATTAAATGCGTGGGTGAATACTTTATTCATTTGAAAATATGTCTTCATATAATTTTATAATAAATAATAAAATTCAAAAGTTTTCAAAAGCACCCACGCTTTTACATTTTTTTGTCCAGATAATTTATATAAAAAATTGTATGATAAAATGTTTAAAATGTTTTTTTTTTACTTAAACAAAGGTTTTTTTTCTGCTTTTATTAATGTTCAATCAACGAAAGTTCAATTTATTAATGTTCAATTTATAAGTGTTCAATTTATTAATGTTCAATTAACTAATGTTCAATTTATTAATGTTCAATTATTATTATATTTAAATTTTGTTTTCTTTGAATAAAGTAATTTAACATAAATTACTTACAAAATTAAAAAAAAAATTCCGACGTAGGATTGTGTGTGTGTGTGTTAGAGAGAGAGAGAGAGAGTATGAAATATTGCTCTGACATCTAATATCACTTCATAGTAACAATATTCGAACTCTTACATACAGCTCAATGAACGCTTTTCTTGACATGAATTTGTACATGCCTTCATGTAATGGTGATTTGTAGAGTATTGTTTTATGAAATGTAATAGAAGGAAGACTGTGAAGCCCTTTGCACATTACACCATAGTGGTATTATTATTTTGTTAACAATGTATGTATTGTTTTTGTATTTTTCTAGTCTACTTTCATTACGATTTTTTTATTTAATTCAATTTTGTACGTTGTTTCCCTCTCGTGTGAACAGCATAATATAATTGCACAGTATAGCGCATCTATTGTGGGTGATTAAAATTGTATACTTTATGATATATATAGGGACTTTTTTGTGTATTTCTACTTTCTTAACGCATTTAGATGTTTCATTTAATTGTATACAACCTAATTACGTTAAAAAAAAAGTGTAATTTTTTTTTACGCCGCCGTTGCCAGCATGACAGGGTGTAGTGTGCCTAGAATTGTTGGCGGTGCTGATGCATGTATTCCATGCCCACATAGCGGCGGGGTGAGTGTGCTCGCTATCATCTGCCGGGATGGCAGAAAAAAAAAGAAATTAAGACCTGCCCAGAGCAGCAAGGTGTGTGTACTACTGATCGGCCAGAATGGCAAGGCAAGTGATTTTTTTCCTGCCATCTGGACAGAAGGGATGGTGTAATGTTTCCGAACTCCCCCACCCCCCGTCAGAAATGGCAGGCTGCGAAGATGTGCTTGAGTGATCAGAGTGGAAGGGTGTAATATGCCCACTACATCCGTCACCACCACCAGCTGTGAATATTATGGTCTCGGATAGTCCTCACTGACCACAGTACCACCACCGTAGCAAAAATATTTTTTTTCCTGGCTAGGAGAACACCAATAAAATGTTTTGATGATTAGGAGGCCAAAGGTTGTCACTGGGGAATGTTGTGTATGCTTAATATGCATAAACCAACTGTCGTTGAGTGATTTCTGACCATGCCTTTTCAATAAGACGAATAGCTTCGAGAATGTCATCGAAGAAACAAAAAAAAAAAGGTTATTTTTAAAGTGTTATTGACAATCAGAACTAATATTCGTTTTCATGTACACAAAACACACACACACACACACACACACATATATATATATATATATTTATTTATATATATATACATTATAACAACTGATTAACTGCAATTAACAGTTTGTGGGGGAAGAGAGGCTGTGAAGTCTGTCGAAAATGGGACAGTGTGGGGGAAAGGGGATAAAAAACAATTTTAAAAAAACGCTTTAATAATATGTGAGGACTACTTTCTAACTTTTCTATTATTTTAAGAAGGAAAAAGCGGCACATATGAGATGGAATGGGAAGTGGAGGATAGGGTACGGTAGTGGAGGGTAGGTAACAGTATATAATGTCCAGTGTAATTGTTTTACATCTGAATATAATGTCCAGTGTAATTGTTTTACATCTGAATATAATGTCCAGTGTAATTGCTTTACTTCTGAATATAATGTCCAGTGTAATTGTTTTACTTCTGAATATAATGTCCAGTGTAATTGTTTTACGTCTGAATATAATGTCCAGTGTAATTGTTTTACATCTGAATATAATGTCCAGTGTAATTGTTTTACATCTGAATATAATGTCCAGTGTAATTGTTTTACATCTGAATATAATGTCCAGTGTAATTGTTTTACATCTGAATATAATGTCCAGTGTAATTGTTTTACATCTGAATATAATGTCCAGTGTAATTGTTTTACATCTGAATATAATGTCCAGTGTAATTAACATCTCCCTTAGAAAACATTACTTCCCTTTAATCCATTATCTCAATTGAGGTGAAAATTATTATAACTACCAGTACTGCAGCACTAAAAATAGTTATTAATACTTTAATAAGAGGATAAAAAATATGAAAATTAATTGATGTTAAAATTTGTATTAACACAGAAATATTTGACTCTATAATAACAAACATATCTGGCAATTCCTTCTTCATTAATGGATAGTATAATATATTCTCCATCATTTCTAATCACAGAGGGAGACCGGTAATGGGAATTTCTTGGTCTCCAGCCCAGTTACCCAGTCATCATCCAATAATGTGGTTGGGAGGATGAGATTATATCTTTTGATCCTATAACCACTTACTTACTGATCAGATTTTTTTAGTGTCCACTAATGACCATGGTATCTGGAGTCACAAATCCTTGAACCTGTAACCTGCACCATATGGGCCAGGCTCACAATCAATGCGAAATAATTTTTTTTAGAGCTGAGGTGGCCGTGACATTATGCAGGGACTAGGGTGTGTGCAGCTTGCATCTCCTGAAAGATTTAGTTCTGCTAAACTCATGTAACCAATAAATTTCCAAGTGCATTTGACCTGGAGCTATTGCTCCATGAGGGAGGTAACATGTGGAATTCTGATTTAGACTTAACAATAAACAGCCATGAAAGATTTGAGCTTTGTTTAAAAAAAAAAACCAAATGCTTTGGAATACAGATCCTGAATCACCAGAAAACTGAATTACACATTGAAATACATAAAAAAAATAATATCAAAAACTATAAAACAAATTTTTTTTATCATGGTATGAACAGTGAAAAATTTATTAATGCGGTTTGTTTGTATATATCTTCTGTTAAAATATGTCTTATGAAAACAAAGTAAAATAAACAAAAATTAGGAACTTGAATTTCAGTTTACAAAACAATATAACACAAGAAAGTTTTAACTTGTATTTGTCTGCTTGTCAAAAAGACAGTATTGCTAGTATTCAAAGAACAATTTCTAATGCAGCAAAAACTGCGCACTTCTAAAAAATATTTACTTAATTTTTCTGAAATAAACAGGTGCTAGATCCTGAAAGGACAGTATTAGCGTGAACAGGGTATGACTTGTTATAAAAAAATAATAAAATGAAATTAGATAATAATTCATAAGGCATAAAATAAGATATAAAACTTAAGTAGATACGATTATAAAAAAAATATAAATTTTTAATTGTATATGTTGAGTAAAATCTTGAAAGATTTATGCGATTTTTAATAAATATGTTTTCTTGTCCCGTATAAGAGTCTAGACCAAAATTAATACATAAAATGCAACAAAAATATTGACCAATCATATTCTTCAAAGCTGATGATGCTACATAAATTTCCAAGAAAAAATCCATAAAAAATTTTACTTGATCCCTTAGTAAATAATAATAAAAAAATGTACACAATCAGGTTAATCTGTCAGTCTGTGAGCCAGTTTTATAAACCATGTTGTTTGGATTTGTTATTACAATTAATAAGAAATATCAAGTTTCATTCCCCCCCCCCGCCCCCGCATTTTTTTTTATATTGATGCTAAATATATGTAGATTAAAATTAACCCCAGGAAAAATGTGAAATTATATATCTTCTATATAAAAGGTCAAAATATTTGTAATAAATGTTTTGTAGCTAATTTCTGTTTTCTAGATTGTGATTATTTTAAAATCAGTTGCAAGACAATTTAAGCTATCGATTTTACGCTTCACTTAAATGGACAGGCTAGATTTTAAATGTTCACAATTAGGCAAATTTAATAGCCGGTGAGCACATAATTTCTTTACATTTTTTTTATAGACATAGATATCAGCAGGATGGGTAAAAATAAAATCATACAAAATAATTATTCATGACACAATTTCTGATGCATATTTTTTGCTTATAAAATAACCATGTGTTTTCCAATTGACAACAGACATGCAATAAGATAAATAATAAATAAAATATAATATAGCCATATTGGAACAAATTGAATAGATTTTTTTTCTCTATAAATTCTTAAATCAAATTCAGGTAAATGATAATAAATAAAATGTACAAAAAAGAATGGCAACAAGTTAGGGGAGACAAACAGATTTAAATAAAATTTATAGAGAGTTGTCTAATTGAGAAGCTATCACAAAAATTGGTTTAAAAAATTGGAATCAAAATCTAACTTTTGGTAAAACTATTAATTTTTTAAACAAAAAGAAATAATAACCTTTGTGAGCATTGCCTATACAAGAACAAAATGAATTCAATTTTGAACATAGTTGGAATATTCCAAACTGAGTCACCTAACATTCCCAGTTAATGAATACTTAAGCCAACTAAGAATTCTTTCTCTTAACATCCGAACATACTGATAAAAAAATGTAATTAACTTGTAGATTAATATAAAATTAGAAACAAATAGGTATTATCCTGTTGATGAGCTCACAGACCTAAACCAAAACAATAAAATTTATAAAAAAAATAATTTTGTAATTAGATCATACTCAGAAGACTTTTTGTCCTAACAGAACCTGATACAATTTTTAATTAACGGTACCATCATTTATTTTCAGAAAAAAATACTAAATTAAAACAAAGTCAGTTTACGAAAATTCTTTATCTAACCGTCTTTTCATAATCTTGAAGCAGCTAACAATAGATTTTTACTTTTGAAATTTCAACGGTGACAATGTAAACATTATGTTCTGTGCATTATTTCTACACCACTTGATAACCAACAGTACATTTTAACTTTTTTTTAAAACAGAATATATTTTAAGAAATTATAAACTCTACTGAAAAAACGTAATAAAAAAATGAGTAAAATAATATAAACATATATATAAAATATCTGACATGAATTGTGTATTCCTGAGTTGAAATTAGTAGCGACACTGAGGTGACATTTATTTTTGTTAATTTTAATGACACGGTAAATCTAATATGAAACATAACCTCAAAAAAATAAATATAAAGTAAAAATTTAATTCTACCTTATTTGCTCACATTCTTGATATATGTAATGTGATGGTCTTTGACTAAAGACTAAAACAATTGAAAAAAAAAAAACAATGTGGATATTTCTAAAAGATTACAAAGTTACAGGACTAAGTGAAACACTATCCATGTAGGTGGACTTTAAAATAATGACAAAGCAATGACAAAAAAAAGAGAATCTATCACATCTTATTACATTGATTAAAAAAATGTTTCAAATTAACCATACAACCAGCCATTCAATTTCAATTTTCAGCTTCTACCGGAGACTGAAGCCATTTTCCTTTCATACAGGTGTTTCAAGACTTTCGTACATCAACCCTAGCAAGTTATCTACCAGAACTGTCATTCGTATTTAAAGTTCTGCTCAGGCAATACTAGCTGTCAAAAAACTGTTGGTAGCCCTCCGCACCAGAAAACAGGACGTCTATCCATATGGTCATAGTCTCAGGTGACGGCGCAACCAGGTAGTAAGTCCTGTCAAAAGTTTTCATACAGAATGTCAGTTTAGGACTAGGACTTTTCACGGTGCGTAGATGATCCACGTAGACCTCCTCTATGGCTTGGAAACAGACAGAACCTTTCAGCTTTGTTTCAGTTTTGTCAGTGTAGTACAACACCTGGTGGAAGAAGAAAATAACAGAATAACTATATATTATTTATGTGAAGTATATTACGAAGAAAAAACTATTAATGCTTTAAATCAATCTGTTTATATTTGAATTCTATCTTTTATAAACTGAAATTTACATATTTGAGTGTTTGATAGAACAAAAAAATTTTTTAATAATATTATTGTACTAAAAAAAATAAAATAAAAAAATGAAAATTTAACATGAAATAAAAACAGCTGAAGAGTTAAAGAAAAATAATTCATTTCATTTTCTCATTTAATTATTTTTTCAGTCTGAAGCAGTGGTTTATTGTAATTATAAGCCACATCTTATAAGCTGCATCATGTCCTAGTTAGGGATATTTTTATAGCTACAGCTGTAAATAAATATGAAGAGATAAAGGTGTAATCATTGAAGTAGACAGCTCTAAATCATGACAGGGGTGTTTCCATGAGAGGTGAGTACATGAAAGGTATCGCAGCTCATGACACTGATGGCCATTTAAAAATGGCTGAGGAAAGTTGGTGAACATACAAGTCCTTCACCTTGGACTGGTCACTCTTATACAAGGGCAGTCTGAATATGCTTGAAATTTCAAGACTAAATCATAATTAAATGAGACAACTGATTATATCAAACGAATCATATACTTTTTATGTTTGCAACATCCAGGTTGAATACATTATATTAAATTTAATAATTATGGCTACAGTAGGTTGAATTTCATTAAAGCACAGAATATAGTTTTAATCAGCATCAACAATGAGACTTTTTTTTTAATCTTAGAATTAATAACTGTTGCGTTTTCATATTTTTCAGCTTTTCATTTACTTACTAATTAGTTAATAATATATTCAAAGTACTTTTGCAGTGGTGAGGAAGAGAGACAGAATTAGAGTGCGAACATTAAGGAATGGACTGGCTATGATGTAGCGACTCTACTTGAAATCACACGACAAAGAAATCAATGGAGAGCCCTTACAATTATCGTGTTCCTCAGATCCACACAGCAACAAAACTTGTAAAGGGGCAAATGATGATGATTTAATATGCTCTGATATTTAGCTGTTGCTTAATAAGTAAATATGAGAAATTATTGATAAACTAGATCAAAGGCCCGGTACCCAGAGAGGCAAGTGACTCCTTATAATTTAGTTGAATCCCTTTGACCATCTTTACATAATTTGCGCACTACTTGGAATTCCCAACACTATTTTTAGCCAAGCAAGAGTTCACTCCCTTGAGTGAGACGAAAATTTTGGAATTCCCCAGTCTATTTTTAGTCGCGGAAGTTATACACACACTAACACTCGCCCTTGCGTACGCCAGGCTAGATGATTATGTATTAGATTTATTAATTTCAGTTTGAAGCTTAAAAACCAGTTACTGATTAACGAAAACAATTGGGAGGTTTTTAATCTTTTGAATTACCTTTTGTTGTCTTAATTCTATTCAGTACATGAGACCTGTGTCGGGACAGTGAACCTTAACAAAATTCCAGAAAACACAAGATACCATGGAAGTCATAGATAGAGCAGGTCACCATGATTTCTACTATTTTTGGTCAAGCTTGAAAGAAAGAAATAATCCCTCCACCTGGAATCACCATGTTATGAAATCATTAGTCCAGGGAAGGCAATGCACTCATATCTACCCCACTAACCTTTCGTTTCATTCTGTCAAAAACAAACCAACGTTTCTTCCATGTTTTAATCCTCCCTCCCATTTTGTGCAGGAAACCCCTACAGCTGTGGTTGGTGACTATCACATGGGGACACATGTCCAGTAGGTGACCCGACCCTTCTATGTGGGCCCTGAGGTCAAAGTCTTTGCTGGTGTTGGGAAGAAACCTGGTCATAGGTCTGGCTTGCTGTTGAAAACAAAAGTGAAAACACCAAAGATTAAAATACGCTTTAAATATAAGTTTACATGATGAATACATGATTTAGCAGTTGAGAGTAATTTAACATGACAATCAGAGCATATAATATAATAATAGCGATTCGGGCGCTGCGTTAAATCGAAAGTAAAGAATTAATATAACAGTATTCCAGTTTAAAATACAATCATGAAAAAAAAAATCGGATCTGCCCGAAACCAAAAAATAACCTCGCCTGCCGATCAAGCATAAGGGGATATAACTCTATGCAAATGTTTTGCAGGGTACAGCTAGTAATAAATAAATGTCTGAAGTAAGTTAAACATTTCTTAAAACATACATATATTTTGTTTTTTTTTTATATAATCCACATGAATAGTATACATTATTATCACTGGCATATACACAAATTATTAATTGGTATTAGCTTATGAAAGATTTTTGTGTTATTTTTTTTTAAATCAGAATTAAAGATTAAAGTCCAATCATGAATACAGTCCATAAATTGACTGATACATATGATAAATTGATTGATACATGTGATAAATTGACTGATACATGTGATAAATTGACTGATACATGAGATAAATTGACTGATACATGTGATAAATTGACTGATACATGACATAAATTGACTGATACATGTGATAAATTAACACACAAAAAAAGCCCAACAAATAGGAATCTTCTGTAAATCAAACACATACCATCTGTGTATTTTTCTCCCTGAGTTTGACCTGCTCAAGCTCTCGCTCCAAAGCTTCATTCTTCTGTAAGGCAAGCATCTCAGACTCTCTGATCTTCACCTATTGTGTAGGGATGCAATGACTTAGCATAAATAAGAATATTTCTACCATAGCAATAATCAATATAACCATAATTGGCTAGTATGGGAAAAATTATAAATAACTGGCAATATGCCAAGGAAGGGGGGGAGGCCCATCATTCAGTTTGCGAGTGTGGGGCTGAGGGGCCACCAGGCTGTTAGCACCCACCTTGCTTAGTAATATTTAGCAAACTAATTCAACTGCCATAATTAAAACCTGCCAGCAGCCCACGAATGGTAGAACTTTTTAAAGTTTCACTACAGATATGGGGGTTTCATCTCAAAATATCACTGACTGACATTTAAATTCTTCTGCGATCAAATATGTGTCTTATTGATTCATTATTTATTCTTCACAGATATCTGTATTTGAGACCTGACAGGTGTCTAGCTACTACACATTTATTATGAATATTTTTTTTGATTAGTAGAGGACGGATGGCAATGTGGCGTTGAGCACTGGACTGTCGACCTGGGGCAGGGACACATTGGGCAGAGATGTGCTGTCCTATGATGACATGACCAGCATACGTCCTTTCTGCACTTTGGGCGAGAAACAAGGGGCTACATTAATGACTATTTAATTTATTACAAAATTAAGTAAAATCAATGAAGAAGGTTACTAAATGCGACTCAATAAGAAATATAACAATATTTAACTCATTTATTATAATTGCATACGCTTAAAAGCGGACATTCCAATAAAATCCAACCGAAATTAGCGGGAAAACCGTCAATCTGGCTTCATGTTTGGGGGGGGGGGGGAGCTTACCTTACCACTGCCCGTAGCGCGAGCACACGTCCTGCTTGGGGGGTGGGGGGGGGGGGGGGGCCCCCGGGGGGGGATCGACCGGGGGTTCGACCAGGGGTTAGGCTCGAGATTTTTTCCAGGTCCAGGTTAAAAAAGTTCACCGGTCGACTCATTTTAAATGAAAACTGACACCAGATGAGGAAGTGAAATCAAACGCACCGATCCGTGTTTGTGACAATGCAATAAAAGTTGAAAAATAAAAAAGGAAAGAACAGTAGAAGGCAGACAGGGTGAAGGCTGTTTGAGTAAGAGGTCGGGATGTTTTGGTGACCTGAGCAAGAGGTCAATATCTATGCCCCATTACAGATGAGATCCATTACCAGGTCGGTCAATTTCTGGTCCGACACCCCCCCCTGGCCCCGCCCATTACTCCTACATGTACATTGAGTGAGTAGGCATATAATCCATTAAGTATCCAGTGCAATCACAAACCTGTTCTTCCACTAGTTTCATCTTTTCCGACTGAGCCTGAGCGAGAAGACGTTCGAGTTCTGCCAACTTCTCCAGATGTTCCTCTCCGCCACTTAAACTGTGAAGGGAAAAGAAAAAAAAAACATAATATAAATAATAGCGGTTTGGGTTCTGCGTTAAATCGAAAGTAAAGAATTGGTACAACAGTATTCCAGTTTAAAATACAATCATGAAAAAATCGGATCTGCCCGAAACCAAAAATAACCTAGCCTACCGATCAAGCCTAAGGGGATATCTATGCAAAGGTTTAGCAGGAGGGTACAGCTTGTATAAAATAATGATTAATATAAAAATGCATGGAATTTACTTAATGATCAGTTTCACAAGTGTCTGAAATTGAATAAATACATTAAAATGTAACTAATTTTCTTCACTTCACAGAGGAAATGCTGTATCAATATTCCTGGATGAAAAATACAATAGAAACAAAAGCAAAAAAAAAAAAACTATAACGCAATAAAATTATAAACAAACATACAAATTGAAACAAAAAAATTGCTACAAAGGGGGGTAAATTATGTAGATGAAATGAGCTGGTCAACACTTTAAGTCAAGAACTTGATGTATGTGCTAATTGTAATAATTGACAGAAATATAATATTCTTTTCCAAAGCGGAATTGGAAAAAAAGCGCATAGCAAAGTTCAGAGTCATATTATACAAAAGAAAAAATCAATATTAAATTATTTTCCAACATGTTTTTTCACAGTTGCCTCCTACTGTTATACATATTTTTAGAGTATTTGTGTTATCAAATTGAATCAAATCAGAGATGTGCAGAATATATTTGTGTTATCAAAAATGGAATCAAAGCAGAGATGTGCAGAATATATTTGTGTTATCAAATGGAATCAAAGCAGAGATGTGCAGAATATATTTGTGTTATCAAATGGAATCAAATCAGAGATGTGCAGAATGTATTTGTGTTATCAAATGGAATCAAATCAGAGATGTGCAGCATGATGAATAAAAATATAATATCTGCCTCATTGTATTGATAATTACACACAAAAAATATTATTTATGATAACAAAAAAATATATTAGATTACACGCCCATGGATTTAGGAAATATGAGCCACCCACATTAAAAACATTATTTATATTTTTTTTTATTTTAAATGATATCAAGGGGAGAAAAGACCACAATGTGATTTATTGGGGATAGATTAAATAAAACCGACAGATTTAAGATTAAATAGTTGTAGATAAAAGTCTAAACAAAACAACAACCCAGCACAAAAATTAACCAACAACACAAAAAAAAACCCAGCTAAATCAACAACACAAAAAAAACCCAGCTAAATCAACAACACAAAAAAAAACCCAGCTAAATCAACAACACAAAACAAGCAATTAAGCCTGTTCCATTCTGGATACAGGACGTGTTAGCGCATTTTCGTGTTATGTATCAGTACGTTTGTTAGCTTTCAGTAAATATTCGTAAATTTTGGAAATGTTTATAAATTCAATTGTGTAATGCATATATCTGTAAAAAAAAATTATAAAGACGTTTCTTTATATTTGAAAAAAAAATATTGTCTCTTAAATCTAACTACAAGTGGTTTGTGGTTACTGAAATAGGACTCATAATTGAAAACATTCGAAATTATAGTCATTTAATCGTCCGAAAACTCCGTCAATTGTTGCATAGCTCTGATACTTTCAATTAAACTCAGAACACAAGCTTACTATTTCATTTGATGAGTTTCTTAATAAATCTTGGTGAAACTACGTGCTGCAGTATTTCGCACCAAATGAATGGGTTATTGAACGTACAAGGTGTATATATAATATATAAGCCCCTTAGGAGCCCTGAAGCCCGGCCCTCAGAGGTCCCATCGCGAAATGAACTTTTGATGTACACTTGGCAGGCCAAGACCTACAAAATGATATATACATCATGGGTCTAGGACTGATGGTTGTTGAGATATAGGCGCTCCTTTAATAATATAGCTTATATAGTAAAAAACGGTACTAAGCCCCCTTTTACGGCCCTCAGAGGTCAGATCGCGAAATGGAAAAAAGTCATTTCTTGGCAGGCCAAGACCTACAAAATGATATATACATCATGGGTCTAGGACTGATGGTTGTTGAGATATAGGCGCTCCTTTAATAATATAGCTTATATAGTAAAAAACGGTACTAAGCCCCCTTTTACGGCCCTCAGAGGTCAGATCGCGAAATGGAAAAAAGTCATTTCTTGGCAGGCCAAGACCTACAAAATGATATATACATCATGGGTCTAGGACTTATGGTTGTTGAGATCTAGGGTGGTGACAGACAGACAGACAAAATGGGGACAATAGAGCATTTTTTTTCGAAAATGTTCTAAAAACCCAGCTAAATCAACAACACAAAAAACCCAGCTAAATCAACAACACACAAAAAAACCCAGCTAAATCAACAACACAAAAAAAAAACCAGCACAATCAACAACACAAAAAAAAAACACATTGATGATCCAGCTGATTGTCGGAATTTAAAATTTAATAAAGAATTATTATAGAATAAATAAAGAACTATTTATATGGAACAATTAAAGCAAAAACAACGAACTGATCTACCATAACTAGATTTAAGCTTTACTGAATACCAACAACTGATTCATACATCGCAATGGTGGCGAACCTATGGCACGCGTGCCACAGTCGGCACGCAGAGCCTCATCAGTGGACACGCGTCTAAAATATGACTTAATTTTGAATTGGAGTGTTGGCACTTGGCTATTAATAAATGGTTTATTGGTTGAATTTTTGTGCACGCGGCACCGAAAAGGTTCGCCACCACTGATATATCAGATCTCTTTTCATTACAAAATAGGAATAGTTTAGAGGGAGAGGAGATTAGTTTCAATGTAAGTTCAAATTGGAATAATTTAGTTGGAGAGGAGAGTAGGCTCAATGAAAGTTCAAATTATGTTTACAAAGTGTTGGATTCTTAATGGTGAGATAGACTGAAATCGGTCTCGAGAGATTCATTTAATACCATAGCGCTTATATTTGTTATTGCCTAGAGTCCCATGATCTTTCTTGACAAAAGGATTCCACCCCAAAAACACCCTCCTAGTCAGCGAGTCATTTAAAGTCGTTACCAACTGTGAATGTAACCAACAGAGTCAGGATGTTATCAGACTAGAACTAAGCCACCACCAATAGCTCTATAGGGCAGATAGAGTGTAACATTCACATTTAAACTCGGCTTATAAAGGGATTGTGCGGTTTGCACATAGCCCGGCAGCCTTTACTTCCCCAACTCAAGTCAGGTCTCCGTTTTAAGCTGGATGGACTTAAAGCAACTTTTACCAGAACCAAAGCTCGAACTTATGACTTTAAAGGTTGACGGTTGAGCGTTGACACAACTCGGCCACCCGTTCCCACACCAATAACATAGCTGAGCGCCACAGTTTGCAAAACGCTAAATTGTTACCCGAAAAAATGATGATGAATATACCAAGGATAGATAGGCTACAATAGCAAATTATCAAATGGTTGATGTTAAGATTGAGCGGCAAACAATATTAAAATATGTTGATATCTGTGTGAACGTTTGGCGCAATGAACATTTATGCAAAGGACTGGAGATAGTTGCAGATATTAAGGTAATGTCATAACAAGATTACAACTATTTACAACAATGAGCTCTGCATGAGGTCGAAAAGAGCAGCACCAGCAGTCAACAAAAAGGGCCGCTCAGAGCTCAACAAAGAGCCACCTATAGCTCTGAGAATCACATTCGACGACAGATGCAATGGAACAGTAGTTCTCAAAGTTTGTGTCTTTACCAACTGATGGGCCACGACAAAGCTAAATTTATAAGTAAATGATGAAGAATCTATATGTGCACTATAATTAATCGATGAATAATCTATATCTGCACTATTAAATCTCTTGTTTCTCGATATGTTACCAATCATTAGTTCATTCATCTGTAAAGTAAAAAGTGAAAAAAAAAATATTTATGACACTTTTTGGTTTTTCTTTAAAAAAGGGGTCACGAAAACAGAACAGCTGCGAAGCGTACACGTTTTAGAGCCATCGCAGTAGGATACTAAGACGTTTGAGTGATGAATGAACATACAAGTCACGTGGATAAATGATGATAGGATAAAATTTAAAAAAAAAAAGATGATTAAAAGAGAAGTGAAAATAATTTGATATAAAATATCTTAAGAGTTGATATGTACCAAATACTAAGAGCCGGATAATGAAAGAAAGAGAATACCAATAAATTCATTCGGAGATATTTCGGAATACAAACCTTCTGGACACAACACGGTTTCTTTGATAAAGATAATCTCAAATGGTTACATGTATCGGAATCAAAGTGAATTCTTGAACAAGGTAGTACACAAAACTATCAAAACAATAAATTCCTTTATAAGAGGTCATAAAATATTTCTGACATTCTTAGGGAGAAACCCGCATAAAACGGTTAATATAAAAACTGTAAGCGGCACACACACAAACAGCACAATAACACCAAGATGGATGCATACAAAAAACAACAACAACAATGAAGCTATTTTCTCTAAGTCAGTCCACCTCATCTACTCCTTCACCCTCCACATAAAAATTTCCTCTCCCACTCAGTGAGCTTTTATGTGGGAATGCCTGCAATGTAATCACCAGAGAATGTGCAACAGGTAAATCCAAAGGTGGGGGGGGGGGGGAAGGGGGGGTGAGCGAGTCTAAAAATAGAAACATGTTTCCACACTTCTTCATTACATCATCCCCAACACCCCCCTCCTGCCCCCGTTTATTCCTCCCAACCCATCAACCACATCGGTGTCCTCTTAAAATTCCATATGATATGAGTTTCAACAAAAACTAATATTTTATGGCGGACAAAGGCCGGTGCTAGACACGAAGTTACGGCGTTAGATATTAAGTTACGTACAGATTCAAATTTTATCAAGTGCTTCATGAAAGATACTGTTCATTTTTTTTTCTAACAGTAACTAGAAATTCAAAAGTTGGCAGGTCACATATCGATGTAAATACGTTCAACAGTTGGCAGGTCACATATCGATGTAAATACGTTCAACAGTTGGCAGGTCACACATCGATGTAAATACGTTCAACAGTTGGCAGGTCACATATCAATGTAAATACGTTCAACAGTTGGCAGGTCACATATCAATGTAAATACGTTCAACAGTTGGCAGGTCACATATCGATGTAAATACGTTCAACAGTTGACTGGTCACATATCAATGTAAATACGTTCAACAGTTAGCAGGTCACATATCAATGCCATCGGGGCAGATGAAGAAAATGTATTTCATCTGTTTCTTTAACCCACGCATATGAAGAGATTGTGTTGTTAGCACAACGCCCAGCCGCTTATACCTCCCCAACTTAAGCCAGGTACCCATTCAAAACTGGGTGGATTTGACGGACTTTTTAACCAACTTTCGCCTGGAAAAGTTTCCAAGGTTCTTACAGAGGATCGAACCCAGTACTCTCCAGTCGTCAATTGAGTATTCACACCACTCGGCCATCCGTCCCACACTATCATTTTTAGCCGAATATAAAAGTATCGTTTCGGTAAACAAAATAATGCTGTATTAAAATACCAGTTGTCGCTGAGAGTATTTTTTAGAATCGTTGCTAGTTAGTATATTATACTGGACTATATATGGACTATACAGTACCTTATGGCGAGGACAAAGCGAAATCGTGCTGTGCTAAGAAAACAGCGGGTTAAATGGAAGGAAACATAACAGGGTAAATGCAAGGAAACATAACTGTAGCTAATAAAGAGAGGATAACTGGGTTGTTAAAAAAAAGAGGTAAACCAGAAAGCCAGTAATGGCACTTGTTTTTGTTTAGTTTTTTTCCCCCTCTTTAACACATCTGCAGAAGACAGATCAATAGTGAAACTTAAAAAAGATGTTTAGAAAACAATATACACATTCACCCCCGCCCCCCAAGAGAAGGAGTGAGTGAATGTGAGAGAAGAATGTGAGAGGAGGGAGTGAGAGAGAGAAGTTGATGAACCATAAACAAGTATAGAGATACACAGAATTCTCTCTCTCTCTCTCTTTCTCTCTCTCTCCTTCTCTCTGTGTGTTTTGTATGTTTGACCGAACAGAAATGTAAAGACGGAGCGAATGTAAATTAGCGTGTAAGAGAAACAAAAGAAATCAACAATAACAATAAGAAATAGATAAACAGAAATAACACGTATATAAAGATTTGAATAATGGACAATCACACAAACACACGCACGCGCAAACACACACAATTATATTGGATAGACAGACAGAAATAAAGAATGAATAAGATTAAAATTACCAGACCCAGGGGGGGGGGAGGGATTTAATTAAGTATACATAGATGAAGTAGGGCAGATGAAACTAAAGGAGTACAAAAAAAAAATATAACCATATAACATTACCAGAAAGTTTCACAACGTACAGAATCAGGTAAGATCAAACATAAGGTCAGTAGATCTCAACCAACAATGGGAAAACATGTATTTACAGTGTCCACACCAACACACACATGCAATGCATGTAGTATTATTTGCATGTTTTTCTCAGGAGATAAATTTAAAAAAAAAAAAATAACACTTTTAGCTCTTCCTGAAAGAAGCATCAGTTAACATTATGTAGGAAAAACAACTATTTGAACCTACAAATGAACACAGTGTAACTATAACAGAACGGTTCTCGCTCTGTGTTTAACTCAAAGCCCTCTCTATCTATCACAATAGCTTGGGGAGTAACGCAAACATCAAGCGCCAGTTCATCCGCAAACATCAAGCGCCCTTTCACCCGGCCATCAATTGCTAAAATTGTCCCCCCCCCTTACTTTACTTATCGTAATATCATCAAATCATTGCAGATATAGGTACATTTGCCTAGAGCCCCAAAATATCTCTACAAGTCACTACCATGCCCCGAACCCTCCACCCCCGGGCATATTAACGGTTCTGCGAGCGAGTGCACTTTCTTATTTCTTCCTGAGTTTTGAAAAAAAAATAATAAATTAAAGAAGACAAGAACCAGTGGAGCCACTGAAAAAGAAAAAAAAATGACACGTGGAGAAAGTTGGCATGCATGCATGGGGGTGAGTACATGTTTACTCACTACGCTGGTTATTTTGGGTTATTACGTTGGTTTACACAGGTAAGAAGTGGGGGAGGGGAGTGGGTGGTTGATGTACTGTGTTGTTACAGGTCCCCAGTACACAGAAGTAAACAGCGCAGTTTACGTGTACCTGGCACAGTCCAAGTATTGTGCCAGTATAATAAAGTGGTTTGATTATGTATAAAACACTAATACAATAATGTTGGTATCATATCATCATAAGATGACAGATCAATGTTTCTTTTATGCATCTACACAAGGACATAATATGAAAAAAGATAAAAATGGTATTCAGACTACTACAAATAAAAACGAAAATTGAGTTTGAGGTTATGGGTCGGTTGTTCTCAGAAAAAGCATTCAGTGACATGACTGTTTCCATCATACAAGTCAAATACTGACATGATTTATCGCAACAGCGTTTACAAGAAACAACTCTAAACGTATTTATGTAATCATACAATAACAGTAAACACAGCCAGATAATTACTGTGTTTTAATACGTAAACAGCACAGTGAAGAAATGTGTAAACAAAACGACACTTTTACAAGTTACATAAAAAAACAACAACAACAATGACTTTTAAACAGTAAGAATTTATTGATGGTAAAACAAGAACTAAAGTAATAAGGCAGCTGTAAATCCAATTTATTGATGGTAAAACAAGAACTAAAAAAAAAAAACCCCCAAAAAAAAAAATTAAAGAAAAAAAAAAAAAAAAAAATAATAAGGCCGCTATAAATCCAATTTATTGATGGTAAAACAAGAACTAAAGTAATAAGGCCGCTATAAATCCAATTTATTGATGGTAAAACAAGAACTAAAGTAATAAGGCCGCTATAAATCCAATTTATGTTTATCTGAAACATGGCATCGAAAACGAGGGTTGACAATGTATTGCCTGCAGAACGAAAACTTTTGTAGAACTACCATTTAGATAACACCAATACATGAAAGAAAAAACGTTTCAGTTTCAGTTAGTGTATATGATTATAACAATAGAGGACAACAGGACAACAAGGGGCATGGGTGTGTGTGTGTGGGGAGGTGGGTCAAATTAATGTGGTAACAATGAAGGGGGCAGAATGGTCAAGAGAGTGGGAAGATGAGAGTGGGAGGAGGTGAATGAGTGGGCATGGGAAGATGGGGGGGGGGTGGGGGAGGTGAATCAGTGGGTAGGGGAAGATGAGGGGTGAAGAGGAGAATGGGTGAGTGAGGGGAAGATAGGGGGGGGTGTGAATGAACGAGAGAAGGGAAAATTGGATGGGGGAACTTTTTTTTTTGTGTATTATAGTGCAAAGTAAAACTCTACATTTTAACTCGTTAACAACCAGAGAAAATGATTATACAAAAATAAACTCAGAAAAATGTTGGAGAAACTGGCACAGAAATAATACCTGTTTCGACAGCTCACTTTACAGATCTAAATACCTGCTTCAACAGCTAAATTTATAGATCTAAATACCTGTTTCGACAGCTCACTTTACAGATCTAAATACCTGTTTCGACAGCTCACTTTACAGATCTAAATACCTGTTTCAACTGCTCAATTTACAGATCTAAATACCTGTTTCAACTGCTCAATTTACAGATCTAAATACCTGTTTCAACAGCTCACTTTACAGATCTAAATACCTGTTTCGACAGCTCACTTTGTGGGAAGAAAGAAAACAAAAAAAACGGACGCAACTTTCATGTGTTTAGCTTGGGTTTAAAAAAAAAAATCATTATATCTAAACCACAAGATGATTTTACCTTGCTGGCTGGTTTTTTTTTACTTTCCTTTCAATTCTATAATTTAAAACTAAATCTTAAACTTTTTTTTAAAAGCTAAAATTGTGTGATCTTTTAACATTTCTATCTACACATTTTGGAAAAATTGTATGGATGAAACTAAAAAACATTTTCGAAGTTTAAGACATCCTGACATCCCGACGTCCTGACAAATCTTCACCATTTTTTTTTTCAACATCATAGAAATAATAAAAAAAAAAATAATTCAGAGGACTGTGTCTTTGATTAAACTGTGCTAATTGCAAAACGTTCATTAAGTTGTGTACTTCAAAATACTGAGTTTTTATTATGATAACAGAAAGTTTGTGTGTTGAAAAAAGTACTTCTTTACCTCACTCAGCTTATTACGAGTTAAAAAGCAAATATTTTTTTTCCTTAACGTACAGGTTTCAATTAATATTACGTCTACTTAAGTTTCATATCTTCTAGATTCTAGTCTACTTGAGTTTCATATCTTCTAGATTCTAGTCTACTTGAGTTTCATATCTTCTAGATTCTAGTCTACTTGAGTTTCATATCTTCTAGATTCTACTGTACTTGAGTTACATATCTTCTAGATTCTAGTCTACTTGAGTTTCATATCTTCTAGATTCTAGTCTACAACCAAATGTAAGAGACATCACGACCTGCGCGTCCCTGGTTTGATCCTCGGTGAAACCCAAGGAAATTTTTACCTGTTGAAAGTTGGATCAAAGTCCCCCTAAATGGGTACATGACTTTATTTGGGGGAAGTAAAGGCTGCTGGGCTTTGTGCTAGCCACACAACCCCTTTGGGTGACATGGTTACAGACATAGATGACATAACCTGATGACATCTGGACTTCGTAACAATGTCACCAGAAGATGACCTGACCTAATGACTTCTGGACTTCGTAACAATGTCACCAGAAAATGACCTAACCCAATGCCGTCTGGTCTCATATTTTTTTTTAAAGTTAAATTTATTTATATCTTCTTGTTCAGAAATATCAGATCTACTTGAATTGTTTTAAAATATTTTGTTTAGTATTATTGAATGTTTAATGGCAGCTGTGTAACTATCTCTTGAATACCAGCTACATAATACGAGGATAAATAAAGAAAGACGCCAGAGCACCTTGAGTATAACTGAACTGACTGTTATGTAAATCTTTCATTAGCTCCACGACATACACACCCCCTTCCCCGCCCAGCATACTTTACAGACAGCTAAACAAGAATCCTCATTTATTTAATTTTTTTTTTAGCTATAAAATACAATTTCAAAATATTAGTGTTTATACTAATTCAATATCAGGAATGATCAGTGAATATTTGGAAAACCAAAAAAAATGGAGAAGTAAAGAATTACGTAATAAGTACAACAGTAAGTAGTGGGTGAAAACAAACAAACACACATATACAACATTCAACAAGAGAAATGTGTGTTAGTTTTTTTTGGAGAAAGAAATGACAATACAGCGCTTGGTATATTTCTCAAACACAGATAGAATGTTAAAATCCCTAGATTTAGAAGGACATTTATTGTAAAGCTTACAGTTAGTAGACATTTAGTGAATAAAAATGATCAAGTTTTCAGCTATAGTAGACATTTAGTGAATAAAAAAGTTTTACAGTTATAGTAGACATTTAGTAAATAAAAATGATAAAGTTTTACAGTTACAGTAGACATTAAGAAGAAAATATGATTGAGACGAATTTAATAATTAATTGGGATCGTGTTATGCGATACTGTAAATATTTTGTCATCGTATTATTCTCTGTAAATATCATGTCACGGTAAACTTCATATTTCGTCTAGACAATCCTCTTGAGATTCATCATTCAAATAAAAAAAAAGTGAATCACTAGCAGTCAACAAATCGTGGGATTGTGTGATTCAGCATGAATAATGGTATACAATTACAAACATATATTTTCCACCAGCAGAGGCTGTAAAAAACAAAGTTTTTCTAATACTAACATAAAAAAGGCCTAGGGAAATAACGATAACTAGATACTTTGAAAGTCAATCGTATTACAAAAATGTTAAAGTAGAGGAACTAGAAGAAGAATTTATCGAAACGGCCAGATAAAGTCCCGTTAAGAAAGTTATGATTCATCTATTGTATGTTACAGATGGTCTCTAGTTTGCCGAGAATGACCATTCTTGAAATATTTCTATCCATCTTCAGATGATTTTGTAGCCATGGTAAACAATAAGTAAAATATTAAGTCTAGAAAATGTTCTTGAGATTTACCAAGAATAAGTAAAAATAAAATTAATCTTCCAAGGGGATATGTCAACACTGAAACTTTTTTTTTCTCTTCGGTAATACGAAATTGTAATTCACAAGACAAAACGAGCATCTATGATCACGTGGTATGGTCTGGTTACAACGACGGATATACTGATATATTTTTTTGTTTTGTAAAAATAAAAGCAGTCACCTACCTTGCTCCGAATGGAGGCATTGGACGCCCACAGAACCAGCAGTACTCCAGCTGGTAGCTTGCAGCGATAGATTCCTTCTTTATCAACGAGGCCAAACTAGAGTCCAAATGTTTGCCGCCCTGCGACAAGTGAGAGCTGCCCATTTCAAATCTTTTGGCCGAAGGCATCAGCGGTTCTAAATAGTTAGCCAAGCCGGGGTCCCTGTGCTTGCCCGCGGACCCCGGTGACGAGGACAGTGAAGGCAGATTGTCCGATTGGTTCAGGCTGGATGAAGACGAGAGGTAATCCATGCGGTTCGTTTGGATGCAGTCGCTGCGGAGACACGCCGATGAGCGTCTGTTGTTGGATGGTGTTGTGGATGAGGAAGATGACGAGGACCCGGAAGGGATCCCAGGGGATGAGAAGTCTTCAGAGGAGGACACCGCGTGGTGCCGTGACGATTTGGGGAAAGATGTGGGCGAGCTAGACGGGAAGTCGTATAGACCGGGTGACGCCGCTGCGTCTTTGCTTAGCGATGACGTGGAGGACAGCGAGGACGACGGAGACAAAACTGAGCTTCCATTGTGCAAAGATTCGTATTTCAGTTGGTCCAACAGTTTTAACGAGGCCGACGTCAAATTCTCTATCTGCGGGAAGTGATTTCCAGATTGGTCTAAGTATCTCTGAACAGAAGTCCTGGAAAAGTTGCCGGGGTTGTTGCCAGGCGGGGATGGATAGTGGCGGAAATCGCTACCGCTGTTTGAGATCGTGTCCTTGTATCTTTGGAATCTAAGCTCGTCCGAGGACCCCGGCGACCCGCAGTTGCTGTTGTTGAGTTTGAAGCTGTACAACGAGGCAGACGGCGAGTCTAATACGTCAGTACGCCTCGTGTCCGCGTCGGTGTAGTTCTGCTTTCGGGTGTCAATGTAAATTTTAGACGAGACTTCAGGACGGGGTCCTGCCCTGTCTTTCAGCTCTTTCTTATTAACAGGCGGCGTGGGTTCAATGTATCGGCTGGACAAGTCGAGTCTGTCTTTCTTGAGCGGTGACTTCAGAACCGGATCGGCAAAATGAACCGAGAGTCCTGTGCCAAGTTCTTTCCTGCTTCCAGATGGGGTCTTGGGGTTCCCTCCTATACACGGTGTCGTTGGGGAGCTGGTATTTGTTAATCCGCCCGTGACACCAGTTGTATGAATCGAGTTTGAAGTTAAAGGTCCATTTTGCCGGCCTATCTCTCTGTCGGGTGTCCTTTTCACACGAGAAGAAGAATTCACTAAGTCCGCGCTGGTTTGAGAACCCTCGGTTTCCTTGCTCACAGAATGACTCCTCAGCACCTGGGGCGGCTGCTGGGTTTTAGGCGCGGCGAACGAATTACTGCGGGCCGCAGGGAGACATTTTTTCCCAGCTGTCTTCTCTAAAGCCGGGCCCCCGTTTTTTTTAAAACTCTCATTGCCGGCCCCGGTCGGTCGCTGCGACAACGCGACCCTAGTCCCACCGTCCTCACTGGACGAAGCATTAGCGCTTAATCCGGGAGTAATGGAATTTTTCGTGCCCGCCCTGCCCCACTTAGGACTGGACACATCCGACCTTTTCTCGGGCAAGAAGTGGACGTGATTTGGTTTCGGCGAGGGGACATGGATGGACGGAACGATGTCCAGATTGTTGAGGTCGTAGTTGGCAGAGGTGGAATTCTCCTCTACTTTGATGTGGGAAGCGACCCCGCCGTTCAGAGCTGGGCATATGCCATTTTTACCTTGCAACAAAGCCGCACTTTTCGTTGATGGGCTGACGCGTGGATTCATTCTTCCGACTCCGGCAAGAAAATGTGTTCACACCTTACGACGTGGGATGTCTCTGATGTCATTATTGACATTGTTAATATTCGTTGTTGTTTACTTCCGGTTTCGCTTTGCGATTTAAAACTAAATAAAACCAGCTTTCTTGAAATTTTAGAAAAATGTAGTAATCCACGTACAAATAGGAATTTATTTTCAGTTCATTCGTAAATAAATGGTTAAACTAAATGTGTAATCAAAACATAGTGATTTAGAGGGTGATATTCAAAGGAAAACACTGTATCAATTAACGTAAAACACTGTGTCAATTAACGTAAAACACTGTATCAATTAGCGTAAAACACTGTATCAATAAACGTAAAACACTGTATCAATTAACGTAAAACACTGTATCAATTTACGTAAAACACTATCAATTTTCGTAAAACACTACACCAAATGTTGTTATTTCCATATTTGCACACAGACAATATGCTATTATTACCATCAAGATGTAAACGGGAAAATCTAGTCTAATATGTTGTTATTCATAGCTTTCTTTAGCACAACCGCTGTAAGCACTAGGCTGACATTTCCGTTATAAATACCTCTCAGTACCTAAACGCTGGAATACAAACAACAACAACAACACACAGAAGGAAACACGGCGTTTAAGACCCGTGATGCACTATTCATCTGTCACGCAGCCTAGTTACGCCCCGTGTCAATATGGTGGTCCACCAGCTCTTACACGCGCGCGTAAGTTATAAATATGCAATCATAACAAGCTGGAAAAATCGTTACATTATGTCAAAGGTGTAAAAACTTACAGTTTTCATATCATAACCCTGCAAATAAATAAATAATAATTTCAAGGCTCAGTAAAAAAAAAAAAAAAGTTTTTAGCCTTATTAAAATAGCGAAATAATTACAACACCGTTCAACAGAATCCGAACTGATCTCTTCAAAGAGGCGCCATTTGACACCGTCGATACTGTGTGAAAACATCGATGGGGGTGGGGTGAATAGGGGTATTTAAATTAGTGATACGTTACAGGGCAGGCATTTGTGTATCAAGGTCTTTTAATATTAATATAAATAAATGTTATCTGCGTTCAAATGAAAAAAAAAACAAAAAGTTTATGTTATTTATTAAGAATAATGATTTTCTTGAATCATATTCTCCTCATTATACCACACCAACTTATGTAAGATTCATTATTGATAATTTTTTTTTTATAAACGTGTCTTAAAATATTTCATCAACCAATGCGTTTAGAAAACACGCCTCTATTAGAACACGGGATAGTCCTGAAATATTCCCAATCCTTCTCTCTTTCCATGCACTCTCATCAGTCATTCACTTAACCATAACCGTATCCCAAACCATATCCCAAATGATATCCAAAATCTTACCGCAAATCATAGCCCAAATCATAGCCCAAATCAATCATATTTTTGATCTATCTATAAGCACCAAAAAATAGAAAGCACTGTTCTATCTGCCCCCCAGTCATTCTCCCATCACAATCCCTAAATTTAGCCCAGTCCTAATATTACTGTTTCTCTACAAGCACTCAACATTAGAAATCACCCCCCCCCCCCACTCGCCTCTCAGTCATTTTCCCAATCCACCGCTCTAAACCTGAATACCTCATCGCCCTTCCCCCCCCCCCAACCGATGTAATGCATCACGAACAATTAAAAATATTCCTGTTGCAATGGGCTGACTTTCTATTCTTACAGCTGGAATGTTCTAGTCCAAGGATCAATAAGAATTGTATATTAGGGGTGTGTGTGTGTGTGTGTGTGTCGCACTACACTGCCGAGAGAACGGTCTCACTTTAGGGGAAGCGAGGTATGGACAGCCACGTACGGCAAATGGAGGCGCATTAAACAAATTGATTCTCGTCAAGAGACGACCAATCATATCGACATCATCGAACTCTGGCAGTTCAATAAGTGACTGCCCTGCCCCACCCCCCGTCCCCTCCACCTTCCCCGGTACCTTAACAAGTGATTCGTGAGGATTCCGTCTGAGTGTACGAGAGTGTGTGTGTGTATGTTAGGTGAGGACTGCGAGTGTGTGTGTGTGTGTGTGAAAAAGCGTGCGTTTTTTGTTGTTTTTTTTTGATAGGAAGACAAAATAAAACATTTGAATAAAGTGTATGAGAAATTGGAGGGGAGGGGGTGGGTGGGGGGGGGAGGCCAAAAAATAAATTAGGGGGTGGGGAGTGATACCGTTATTTTTTTTTGTATAAAGCTATACCTACCTACTGTTAAATAAACACACTTTTTATAAATACAGAATCTGTAAAACATTACGCTCAACAGAAAAGCACTGATGACTGAACCTATAAATAATATCATAAAAAATAAAACAAACTGATCAGATTCCAATGACATTGAAATAATTAATAAACCAGTTATAACAGTACCAATATAAACACAGTCTCTCAGAAAAAAAATTTACAGTATCACAAGAAAAACTCTTTCAATCTGAATTGTAAACACCCCCCCCTCCCAATGAACATTAATTCTCTTTCCTATTAAATGTTACATTTTTGAACAAATGAAAGAAATAATATTGCCTTTTGTGACATCTCAGATAGCCCGCAATAGACAATGTTAGGATTCGAGTTACGTCAAGACATCAGCATCTATAATTGGCTATTATGTCTCGGGTTATTATTGAAGTCCCGGGGATTGGGGGGAATATATATTTGTTGTTATACAAATAACAGCGAAACATATAAAAATGTGAAATGTGAAACAGCAACATTGAAAACAGCATGCTACAAAAATATCAATAAAAACGAGAATCTCAATAACAGAGCTAATTAATTAATTAATTAATTAATACACCGAGATTTTGAAATCCTTAATCAACAAAGCTGAAAAGTTTGAATGAAGTCTATGCCGACCGACTATTAGTAAAAGTATTCAATAGGCCGATACTACATGCACCATGATTATCCCTTACCACGTAACAATTGAAGCGTTTCCAACATAAACCTCAGGTTTTTTTGTTTTTCTTTTTTTTTTTGTAATCTCAGAAATTACGAGACAATTAATGCTAAAGAACAACCACCAATACTTTACCGTGTTTTTTTCTTTACACTCGTGGTATCGGGAGCTCTGGCGAACTCAATTACGCAGTGTGATAAACTGACAATCGATAATCGATTCCAATCCAAAATATCGATACAGCCGCCGTTTTTAATTAAGCAGAATGTTAAGAAGCCGGTGAGAGGAATGGGGGGGGGGGGGGATAAAACCCATTGACGATGTGAGATAAGCAAATATCGGTCCAACTAGAGGGAATGTGGCAAATATTGGTCCAACTAGAGGGAATGTGGCAAATATCGGTCCAACTAGAGGGAATGCGGCAAATATTGGTCCAACTAGAGGGAATGCGGCAAATATTGGTCCAACTAGAGGGAATGCGACAAATATTGGTCCAACTAGAGGGAATGCGACAAATATTGGTCCAACTAGAGGGAATGCGGCAAATATTTGCCAACAAGAGGGAATGCGGCAAATATTTGCCAACTAGAGGGAATGCGGCAAATATTGGCCAACTAAAGGGAATGCGGCATATATTGGACAACTAGAGGGAATGCGGCAAATATTGGCCAACTAAAGGGAATGCGCTGATTGTAGGTATTTGAAATGACAATCTGACGTCAAGTTTTGAAATGGACGAGAAAAAGGACGAAATGTTTAAAAAATGAGAGAAAATATAGCTATTTGAATGAGGAAAATCCAATTATTTTCTTTAATAAGATTTAATTTCGAAGTCTCAAATTACGAATGAATCTTCTAATTGTGTTGATCTGGCCACTTTTGGAAGCGAAAATAGCTGGATAGAACGAAATGATATATATTTTGAAATCTAATCATTTTCAATTTGACGTACTAGACTCTAGAGATTTCTTACAAAAAAAATTGTTTTATTTTTCCACCAACCTTTTTCGCGACTGTAGCCCAGAGAGTTAAGAAAATATTTCCGCCGGTACTTCAAGCTCTTCGTCCTTTTTTTTAATCAACGCAAATTGTATGTCGCTGCGTACCACTACATAACCTATTTTGTACCACTACATAAACTATTTCGTACCACTACATAAACGTGTACCTTGAGGTACGCGTGTCACCGGTTGAGAACCGTGGAAATAGAATGATGAATCATTTGAGTACACTAGAGTATACAAATTGGAGGTGTGAGCAGTAGATTTATTTAGTAAATAAATGTAAAATAAATAACTTTCTCGGTGATTTCTTGAATGCACATGAGGATATGTGTGGGTCTCACGTATATATAGACAATATAGGAATACATTAAAATAATGTACTGTAGAGACTGGAAAGACGAAGATCTAAATACGACACAAAACCATAATAAATCATCATTCTGTAACGATTCCCAGCAAATGTTACGTAAAACACATCCCCCAACACCAAGATCAAATAGATTTCTTTGTGCGATGCAAATTTTTGTCAGTTCCATACAATCACTCCTATCTAATCGTTCTGGACTCGGCCTGTCAGTCAAAATGTGGCCCAGGATTGAAAAGTTTGCACACCTCCGTTCTAGTGCTTTGGTCGAAAGAGTTACTGGCCTCGTACACATATCACAAGAAGAATTATTGACCTCGTACACATATCGCAAGAAGAGTTACTGACCTCGTTCACATATCACAAGAAGAGTTACTGACCTCGTACACATATCACAAGAAGAGTTACTGACCTCGTACACATATCGCAAGAAGAGTTACTGACCTCGTACACATATCACAAGACATATCTAAACGCTCTCTGTCAAGCGTGAAAGAGTAGAATCGGGCACAAGTCTACAATTGTTTGACTGGCCAAAGCACACAGACTTTTAGAGCAACCTACGTCCCGCGTTCATGTAAACACTATATCCATCTGCTCCTGGTCTGGCCAGCTGGTCAAATTTACGAACCGAATGTGGCCCGCGAGTCGAAAAGTTGGCCGACCCCTTTCTCGGGGCGGCGTATCAATGGATCAACACGGGAGGAAACCACAAAATCTCTTAACACGATCTACAAGGGGCTTGAAACCATTCACATTTCCGATACGGCTATTGGAAGGCAATTCATATTCTGGTTTTAAAAGGACATGTTAAAAAAAAATATTTGTACTGTGTGTGAGATCAATGATATATTTAAGGCCAAGAACAATATAAGAACAAAACTAGATATCGCCATATCAATCTTGTAGTGAGCCATATCAATGTTGTATTGAGCCATATCAATCTTGTATTGGGCCATACGGTGCAATCGGCCTGGAACCCACCCTCCACCCGAACGTTTTTTTCTCTGGTTCCATTTGTAGAGGGTTTTTGATGCATGGCTTTTATTTGAGTGCTTACAATTAATTCCACAGATTAACAATAGCATCCTCACTATAGCAGTGCACAAATAACAATGGTCGCTAGCGCGTTAGAGTGGGTTACATTTCTTTTTTTGCTATTGGTAATTCACACCTGAAGAGCCATAGATACACCTGCACAATAGATACACCTGCACAATAGATACACCTGTACAATAGATACACCTGTACAATAGATACACCTGTGCAATAGATACACCTGTACATTAGATACATCTGTACAATAGATTACGAACATAAACATCAGAGGACTCCTCCAAAGGAGTTAAGGAGAAAGAAAATTAAGTAAGAGAGAGAGAGAGAGAGAGAGAGGGAGAGAGAGAGAGGGAGAGAGACAGAGAGAGACAAAGACAGAGAGAGAGAGAGAGAAAGAGAAAGAGAGAGAGGGAGAGAGAGAGACAGAGAGAGATAAAGACAGAGAGAGAGAGAGAGAGGGAGGGAGAGAGACAAAGACAGAGAGAGAGACAGAGAGAGAGAGACAGACAGAGAGAGAGTCAGAGAGACAGAGAAAGACAGAGAGAGGCAGACAGAGAGAGAGAGAGAGAGAGAGAGAGGGAGAGACTGAGAGAGACAAAGACAGAGAGAGAGAGAGAGGGAGGGAGAGAGACAGAGACAAAGACAGAGAGAGAGAGAGAGAGAGAGAGAGAGAGAGAGGGAGAGAGGGAGAGAGAGAGAGAGAGAGACAGAGAGAGAGACAGAGAGAGAGTCAGAGAGACAGAGAGAGGGACAGAGAGAGAGACAGAGATGGGCAGACAGAGAGAGAGAGAGAGAGAGAGAGAGAGAGAGAGAGAGAGAGAGAGAGAGAGAGAGAGATAGACAAAATAAAATTCGAAAGACTGTGCACATATAAAAGAATTAAAATAAATGTCAGCTCATGTATCGATCATAGTGGATACAAAAAAAAAACTAAATCGCGATCGTGAAACTAATGGACACGACTCTATCTAATTTACCCGTCTAAAAAATAAAGAGAGGTAAAAAATTGAACGCTCCCACGGTGAAGTGAAAAAACAACTTTGCTTGATGCACTGGAGATGTGATTGTGTATAAATTATCGCTACAGCAACCAATACAGTGCAACATGATAACACCAACTAGGTAAAACATCGCTAGGAGAACCAATTGGGTGCTACCTAATACCAACTTGGTTATACATCGCTTCCGATTGGATGCTACCTAATACCAACTAGGTTATACATCGCTGGAACAACCAATTGGGTGCTACCTAATATCAACTAGGCTATACATCGCTACCGATTGGGTGCTACCTAATACCAACTAGGCTATACATCGTTACCAATTGGGTGCTACCAAATACCAACTAGGCTATACATCGCTACCAATTGGATGCCAACTAATACCAACTAGGTTATACATCGCTACCGATTGGATGCTACCTAATACCAACTAGGTCATACATCGCTAGAACAACCAATTGGGTGCTACCTAATACCAACCTGGCTATACATCGCTACCAATTGGGTGCCACCTAATACCAACTAGGCTATACATCGCTACCAATTGGATGCCACCTAATACCAACTAGGTTATACATCGCTACCAATTGGGTGCCACCTAATACCAACTAGGTTATACATCGCTACCAATTGGGTGCTACCTAACACCAACTAGGTTATACATCGCTAGGGCAACCAATCGGGTGCTACCGGTTAACAACACTCTCACTGTGCGTTGGGGGGGGAGGCGGCTAGTGGTCGACTCTGGGGCGGACAAGCAGTTTGGAGTTTCCGAAACTTAAAAAAAAATAAATCACAACAGAACAATATGAACAAGGGCGGATGAGTTCTAAAGGTGAAGGGGGTAATTGGGTCGCCAATCAATAAGTTGAATGACATCAAAGAACCATAACTCAATCATCCGTGATCGGGAGAGCAGGAGGCAACCTGATATCTCGCAATTAACCGTGGCCTTTAGTCACAATCTGCTGAGCTATTGTTTCGGCACATTAACTTAACAGCACTGACAGGTAACACTCGGCGGTCCACTGTATACAGTACTGACAGGTAACACTCGGTGGTCCACAGTATACAGTACTGACAGGTAACACTCGGTGGTCCACTGTATACAGTACTGACAGGTAACACTCAGTGGTCCACTGTATACAGTACTGACAGGTAACACTCAGTGGTCCACTGTATACAGTACTGACAGGTAACACTCAGTAAGGGTCTGTCAATCGTTCTAACGAACGTGCGCTATTAATAGAAACTTACGTTGCAGAGGGTTGTAGGGACGAAATTCTTCGCTAAAATCTAACAACATCCACACACACGCATACATAATTACAGAGCTGCCCCTGGACACAGCAGCAACAATACAGTATACAGTAGGAGTGTGAGCCGCCCCTGCACACAACAACTACACTACCGTATACAATAGGAGTGTGAGCCGCCCCTGGACACAACAACTACACTACCGTATACAATAGCACCGTGAGCCGCCCCTGGACACAACAGCTACACTACCGTATACAATAGCACCGTGAGCCGCCCCTGGACACAACAGCTACACTACCGTATACAATAGCACCGTGAGATATCTAGGACGATACACCCACGATATCAAATAACAGAATCATTAAAGGCTGACCTCCCTTGTTCGGTGATAAACACATCTTGAACATGAACGTGAATCTTCAACAAAATAACAAGATCTCAGATTTCCTCAGTTTATTACTCTATCAAAATACTTGTAGTTATACTGCCACGCCGTACAGTTTGTTTGGATTCGCTGTCTTTTTAATAAATACATTTTGAAAGGATTAAGGTTGAAGTTATTTTTGCTTTCTCATCCGTTGTAACAAATTAGAAAAGCATGACAATACTCTTTTTAAAGTGATTCTGTTGAAAATTAAATTCGTTTTTCCTCCCAAAACGAAGTCAATAATTTTAAAACAGGCAGCAATAAAACAAAACCAGTTGTGGTGTATACTTTATCTGCTCCACTCAGTTTACCGCGGCATAGGGCGGAAATGGCAGGATCATGTTGGTTTCCTGAGTGTGAGGTGTACAGGCAACCGACATCTAAGCCCGGGAGTCTAGTGTCAGGCCACGTCAAACTTCCTGCTTATGGCCACTGCACTACTCTAGCAGTGCAGTCATTCATCATTCATTGTACGCAAAGTGCAGTAATTATTCGTTGTATTCAATACAGAAATACGAGCACATAATGTTGGTTGGATTGAGCCAATCATAAGTCTCTTTTTTTCCCCCCTCAATTTTAATCTAAAGGTATTGCTAAAGTGTAAGCTTCAATATATTCATGCGATCTATCAAAACCAAAGGTTCTCAGAACTATTGCGATTCGCGACCCTCCAAGACAGCGGTTTCTCAACTGGTGGTACGCGCACCTCAAAGGGTACGGGGGAAAAGGTGATGCAGGGGTACACGTCGACATACTTTTCGTTGAAACAGAAAGTTTAAAGATGGTCGGCCAGTTTGCTGCGGGACTCATCACCAGACCACGTGACTAAGGCATGGGATTAGAAAAAAAAAAGGTAAGCGCATTCCATTATGAGAATAAGTTCATATGTTGCGCCAACTGACGTGTTATAGGGGGTAACCTCGGACATACTTTCGCGCCCTTTGGGGAACAGACGCGAGAAAGGTTGAGAGTCGCTGCTGTAAGAAAGCGGTTAAACCATCACGACCCAACTGTGTATTGTGTATTCCCGCATTTATAATTAATAAAGTGTAAGTCGAACCACTTTAAAAACAGCTCGCGACCCCACACTTTGAGATTCACTGAACTGTACAGTTAATATAAATATAAGCAGTATTATAATAAATGATAGAGATTCTTGGAATTGTCTGCATTAAGATATAATCTATATATATATATATATATATATATATATATATATATATATATATATAAGCGATTTGGGTTCTGCGTTAAATCGAAAGTAAAGAATTAATACAACAGTATTCCAGTTTAAAATACAATCATGAAAATAATCGGATCTGCCCGAAACCAAAAAAAATAACCTAGCCTTCCGACCAAGCCTAAGGAAATATAACTATGCAAAGGTTTTGCATGGTACAGCTAGTAAGACATTATAAAGTCTTAATGTAATTTATCTGTATAGTTAATGAGATAATTAGACGGCCAAATGAGAACAGAAATAGTTGTACAAAAAGCATTATTTCAATTGACCAATTGTGAGTGTTTATTTAACGGAACACAAATAGAAAGACAAAAGAGGAAGGAACAAAAAAAAAAAAAGGAGACATCAGCTCCATCTCATCAAGAACCAGGAAACACATCCCCAGGGACACGGGCACATGTTCAGTAGAAGAAAGGGACACGTAGGGGGGACATGGTTAAGTTGGAGGCGGGAAAGGGGGTTTGTTAAGATTTTGGTCAAAGTAAAGGCGTATACCATAGGGAGACCACACAGCTACAGTGTTCTAGCATTACCGATAAATGACAATGCCGTGTAGTTATGGTAGGAATGGGAGATTTATATATAGAGAAATATATGTAGAGAGAAATAGTGAGATAGGAATGGGAGATTTATGTATAGAGAAATATTTGTAGAGAGAAATAGATGTAGATAGAAATACAGATTTAGAGAGAAATAGTGAGATGTAGAGAGGAATAGATGTAGAGAGAAAACAATGCGTAGAAAGAAAGAGATGGATGTACAGACCTTAAAAAAGGAAATGAAGACTGTCGGGGTTGGTGGTCCGGGGAGGGGGCATAATAACAAAGGTGATATATTGTTAAGTAATGCGGGTGGCTAATTCGATAACAATTTTTTTTCTTCCACACAAAAACGTCGTTCGAAGTTTGATAACATCTGATACATTTGAGAACCAATGAAACGATGCATTTCATCAAGTGGCTGACTTTCTCCTTTAAAACACGAAACAGATAAAAACATGCGGTTTCTCGTCTGGTGAATTTTGGTTCATGAATTATTCTAAGAAAATAATAAAAATAAAACATACGTTGTGTCAAAATATAAACTGAAACATGGGGTTGAAAAAATATATATATAAAATCATGTAGGCCGGTTATAAAATAAATTTTTCTAAAGTTGTTGACCAAACATCTGGCATGTTACAGTTCATCGTTGGCCTCGGGTTAAAATAACAAGACGACAGGTCGCAATACGCTGACAAGACTTTAGGGTATTATGATGATAAACAAAACAACAATAAGTCAGCTTTAGCTAGCCCAGGCCAATGGGATCACGTGATGGTGACTATTTATATCTCCCATTCCGTGAAGTGTTGTTTTTTTTATTGTCACAACAAAAGACTGCGGTGTGTGTGTGTGTGTGTATATGTGTGTCTATTGACTCTCTACGGTTGGTAAGTCGATATGCGTCCATAGACCTCACTTCGTTAAATATAGAGCGGTGCTAGATACCTGCTCTGGAAAAGGGCGGGGGGGAGAAACCACTGGGTCATCGTGACCCACGATGTAAACATTTTTTGTGTTTTTTTTTGTAGTGGAGGCAACCTGGAAACTGATTCAGAGGTATGGGGGGGGCGGGGGGGGTATAGATTTTTTTTTCTAAATGTAAAACTTGGCAACGAGAGGAAGGGTGGGAGGGGAAATACTGGATGAACCAGGGGCACGAATTATATATATATATATATATATATATATATATATATATATATATATATATATATATATATATATATATATACACAGCCAATCAGATGGACATATTGACAAAAAACGGCAGACAGTGGAATGGACAGAGACGGAATAGCACAGACAGACGGATTAAATAAATACATACACACACGCACAGAACTTACAGAAAAACAGGCTGGCAGTGGTGACATTTAATAGGACTGACGTAGACATGAGACACACATGTCGATGGTGGGGGGGGGAATTAAGACGGAGAGCAGGTAGAGTGAAACATCATTATGACAGAGGGTAGGTAGAGTGAGACACCATTATGACAGAGGGCAGGTAGAGTGAAACATCATTATGACAGAGGGTAGGTAGAGTGAGACACCATTATGACAGAGGGCAGGTAAAGGGAGACACCATTATGACAGAGGGCAGGTAGAGGGAGACACCATTATGACTGAGGGCAGGTAGAGTGAAACACCATTATGACTGAGGGCAGGTAGAGTGAAACACCATTATGACAGAGGGCAGGTAGAGTGAGACACCATTATGACTGAGGGCAGGTAGAGTGAGACACCATTATGACAGAGGGCAGGTAGAGTGAAACACCATTATGACAGAAACACCATTATGACAGAGGGCAGGTAGAGTGAAACACCATTATGACAGAAACACCATTATGACAGAGGGCAGGTAGAGTGAAACACCATTATGACAGAAACACCATTATGACTGAGGGCAGGTAGAGTGAGACACCATTATGACAGAGGGCAGGTAGAGTGAGACACCATTATGACAGAGGGCAGGTAAAGGGAGACACCATTATGACAGAGGGCAGGTAGAGGAAGACACCATTATGACTGAGGGCAGGTAGAGTGAAACACCATTATGACTGAGGGCAGGTAGAGTGAAACACCATTATGACAGAGGGCAGGTAGAGTGAGACACCATTATGACTGAGGGCAGGTAGAGTGAGACACCATTGTGACAGAGGGCAGGTAGAGTGAAACACCATTATGACAGAAACACCATTATGACTGAGGGCAGGTAGAGTGAGACACCATTATGACAGAGGGCAGGTAGAGTGAGACACCATTATGACAGAGGGCAGGTAGAGTGAGACACCATTATGACAGAGGGCAGGTAGAGGGAGACACCATTATGACTGAGGGCAGGTAGAGTGAAACACCATTATGACTGAGGGCAGGTAGAGTGAAACACCATTATGACAGAGGGCAGGTAGAGTGAGACACCATTATGACTGAGGGCAGGTAGAGTGAGACACCATTGTGACAGAGGGCAGGTAGAGTGAAACACCATTATGATAGAAACACCATTATGACAGAAACACCATTATGACAGAGGGCAGGTAGAGTGAAACACCATTATGACAGAAACGCCATTATGACTGAGGGCAGGTAGAGTGAGACACCATTACGACAGAGGGCAGGTAGAGTGAGACACCATTATGACAGAGGGCAGGTAGAGGGAGACACCATTATGACAAAGGGCAGGTAGAGTGAGACACCACCATGACAGAGTGCAGGTAGAGGGAGACACCATTATGACAGAAGGCAGGTAGAGGGGGCGACATTTTGACAGAGGGCAGGTAGAGGTGTGATGCTACTGGGCTATATAGGCATTAAAGGGGACATCAGGGCATATGGGCAGAAAAAAGGGACTTAATGTCAGGCATGCCGATCCAGAAAAGAACGTGACACATTTCACATGATAGTTTTCTTGGTGTGAAAGATAGACTAAATATTTTTTTTTCAATTATTTGTTTGGGTTTCATTCTCTATGCTTATACGCATTCTTTGCGTTCTGTCAGATGATCAACCGGATGTTAATAATAATAAAAAAAATAAGGGTTCTTTCATCTCGAAACGATAGTATCCACTTTATTGATGTCAAAGTTTCGGGTTACGAACGTTAAAGGTTACGAAACCGGTTTCAGGGCAACGAGCCGGGTTTCAAAACGAGCTAAGGTAAAAACTCAAGGTAATTTTGTAGAAATTTACAAACTGCAGATAAAAACGCGACCAGAAATACATAAAGAAGAGCAAGACAACATGTGGGCAGATGGAGGCAGTCAAACAAACACAGAGGTAGAGGCAATTATTGCCACGTTATTCCGCTGCTACGGGTATACAGTGTGTCCAGAAAGGGTTCAAAACAACGTCCATAAAGTATTTCGCAAGAGCAGAGATAAATAATGTCTCTAAATAAAAAAAAATAAAACAAAAAGGCGAATCATTACGGCAATCATTTTCCTGAAGATTGAAACAAAAATAGCAGAAAACAACAACACATTGCAAACTGATTCCGATATAACTTCTTGTATTCACATTTGACCTTTGACATTTGAAATGCAGGAAGATCTATTATCCTCTCGGATGAGATAAGACAAACTCCTTTTATTTAAAAAAAGAGAAGACACAAATAAAATCCAAGTAAAACACGCCTATGAAATTGAATAGGTATTGCCACAGATGAGATATATTATTTAATCTGTTATGTATTGCAGTGCATATAATTCAAACAGCCCGTTTCAAAAAAAAAAAAAAACAGCAGGTTCACAAAAGTACATATGCTGTTTTTTAAAACTAGGCACACAATGTAGAATATGTCAGGCCCAAATGATGATCAAAGTGAACAAAAAAAAAAGTTCGAAGAAAAAGACAACCGTTCTATAGAACAATACATGTATAACTCGTCATAAATATATAACGTCAAAAGATGTAGCACAGGTAGTACTACCCCTAAATAAGAAACCCCTAAATAAGAAACCCCTAAAAGATGAAAAATAACGAAAGGAAGAAATAAAGCCAGCAACAGTACACAAGACGTGCACTTTTATTGTTATTAGCACTCAAATGAAAGGGGAAAAAATATATATAAATATACGAAAGTTGCCACGGATAAGAGGAAACAAAACAATCACAAATAATTTGAATGTCAAGTTAAGTTAATTGGTAATGTTAAAGGTCAACGGCTGTCAAAGTGCCGGCTGTCAAGATTTGTTCATTGAGAGTAAATACAATTTATGTTTTTAATCTGTTTTAGACAGGTTGGTCGCGAAAAATCGAACATGTTTCTTAGTGGGTGGCCAGTTGTACAAGTTTTGAGATCCGCTGCTGCTGAACAAAAAAAAAATATAATACATTTTAAGTATGAGAACTTAATAACTCATGGTGAAATACATCGGGTAATGAATACACATACTGTGACCGGATGATAGGATAGGGTTGGGTACTGCGACCGGATGATAGGATAGGGTTGGGTACTGCGACCGGATGATGTGATAGGGTTGGGTACTGCGACGGGGTAATGGGATAGGGTTGGGTATTGCGACGGGGTAATGGGATAGGGTTGGGTACTGCGACCGGATAATGGTATAGGGTTGGGTACTGCGACGGAATGATGGGATAGGGTTGGGTACTGCGACGGGATGATGGGATAGGGTTGGGTACTGCGACGGGATGATATGATAGTGTTGGGTAGAGGTGAGATAAAGAAGCAAGAGTTTAGGAAATGTGGAGTCAAGCACAATTAGTGTAGGGGCGGGTCATCACAGTTTTGGGGGTGGGGGGGGGGGTAAAGGCAGAAGGTGTGGACGCATAGATATCAAGTGTGGGAAGGGTGCGAATGAATCATCTACCTGGTGAAGTGATGCGAAAGAGAGAATACGAATTGTTAGTTCAGAGATTTAAGATGTCGGAATGATGTCGTCTGTTTCTAGAAGCTACGTCCCAAGTTTGTCCGCTGGTTCACATCAGAAGTAACTTTCTTTAAACTGTTGGTTGTTTTAAACGAAAATCGAATGTCGCTGCGTACCCCCTGCATAACTTTTTCCGTACCCCATAGGATACGCGGAACACAGGTTTAAGAACCGCGGAGCTACGCTTTACAGTTGTGGTCAGTGCATCGTCCAGTTAAATTTACAGTCGTGGTCAGTGAACGTCGAGTAAAATGTACATTTACAAAAAAAAAAAAAGTCAATGTCACTTGCATATCAGTGCTCTGTTGTCAAGACCAGAGAAAAAAAAAGGGGGGGGGGAGAAATAATTCATAAACTGGCCATTCGATCCAGAGACATACACGATGTCAGTCTAGCTCTAAACCTTACAGTCTTATTTCTATAAGTAATGCACAAAGTAAAAAACAAACAAAAAAAAAAAACAAGTAGAAATTTAATTTGTATTCACCAAAAAAATTCGAAACGAACTTCTATTTTTTATGCTACAAGACTTAAGGTCTGTGTTGATACATTCAAAATCTTATGCATGCCAGTTAAGACAAACTGGAAAATTGTTAGCCAAAGATTCCAATGAGAGCTGTAAAAAACACATTTCAAAAGACGGAATTCGGTAAACTTTCAGTGATAAATACAAAACGAAACAAAATGTATGCCCGGTGAATTAGAAGTCGATGTCTAACCCCAAGTCTGCTGCTGTAACTGATAAGAATGTTTACAGTTTTAACCACTGGGGCTAATTACTGTTAACTCAAAAAGATAGCCAGACATCTTTAAGCCGTAGTGTCTAGCGTGATGACGTCATTTCTATCACTCACACACACACACACACACACATATATATATATATACAAACACGCCATACACATTAACGCAAAGATAAATCCTTTCCGACCAACACCCATCGCCACAATGGATGGAATTCGGCAAACACACACGTTGATATTGTTAAATGCTATAAAAGGAAAAATCACAACTGAAAAGTTGCGGTTTAAAAATGACAGAATTCAATAAACTGTTTGCCAACAACTACAATGACCACCATTCTTCACTTCCGGCTTCATCATCAAACCTCTGCTGCTCTAACGTCACGAAGTCCTTGCTTTCAATACGTAATATGTATATAGGGTGCACTGGTATACGGGAATTCCCTATTCGTAGTGCACCACCAAGGGCAAGGAGAGAGTTATAACAGTATGCATACATTGACGTCTTGTTATATTATCTGTTACTTTGTATGACAAATTCGACGAAATCAAATGCTCGGTAACATTGTAACATTCTCAGAATCCATTTTTATTTTAAAAACCTTGACGCAGCAGTGTGATTCAATGTAGCATCCAAGATTATGTGACCATACGTTGGGGGGGGGGGAGAGGGTTAAAAGGTTCGAATCTATGCCAGCTACCTCAAATAAACTAAATTATCGCCTGGGCGAGAACTTAAGGAAGGCCTGCTGCTAGCTAATCTTGGTCCCATGACAAACTCCACTAGCTAGAGCTCCTCTTATCGCACCACCACCAACTACTACTACTACTACTACTACTAAATAAATAATGGCGAATGAATGAATGAATCCGACGGGGTCATTCATGGGCAGCCATCTCTAGACATATGTTCGAGATGCATCCACTTACATGGCGGTTGTGCTTCATGCTATGATACCATCCATCGCAGTCCAGACTGTATTTGAGAAGACAGGCAGGATGGAGTTATAAATAGACTATATATAACACAAGGGGTTAATGGCTTCAATAACAAACACGTTGCTCTCTCTCTGGATACACATAACCAGCAACGTATGGTTGGTTTTATATTTTTTTTTAATTATGGTTTCCTAGGAACGACATGCACGCTAAAATGTAACAAGATAAACAACGGGCATTTACTACCAATCATAATATTTCGCATTATTTATATAACTACTAAAACAAACGTTTATCGCATTATATATAAAAAAAAAGTCATAACAAGCAAAACTAGTCACCCGGCAGTTTCAATCGATGCAATTCTTTTGTCTTTAAAGTCTATTTTTATATCTAAATACATGCAAAGCATTACTGAATTTAAAGAGAAGGGGGAGAGAGAGAGAGAGAGAGAGAGAGAGAGAGAGAGATCTGATGAACGGTTGTTATAGTGACTGAACTGCACATGTCAGCTGAACAATGAAGATATAAAAAGCAACAGAGCTCTCAAAGACAAAAGAGAATCGCAATTTTTTATAGTTTAAAAAAAACAAAACATACACGCCGGTCGCCATTGAAAGAAACCATTTAATGGTGATGACACAATAGCAAATATTGAATATAATCCAGCACACTATACATTTTGATAACGAAAAAAACTGCAATCCAATGCGTAGTACCTTTTAACATTACTGTTGAAAACAACACAGAAACAAGCACCACATAAAAAACACACATAACGTGAGTTGAGAAACTAGGCGCTTATTATACTGCTGTTTTTAAAAACATCACATAACCGACACATGTGTAGCAATAGGCGCTTTTCACATGACTATCAAAAAACAACACATTTATGGGAACACATATTTTTGAATAAATATCCCAGTCCCCTAGTATTCACCCGATGATCCTAGCTGCATTTCCTCTCGAAAGTTAACGACGAAATAACACTGTTAACAAACTGCAATACACTGCATCATCAAAGTTAGATACACCAATACCCATTTCTTATGAACTTTCTTGGCATCCAATAATTTTTTTTACTCACCTCCCGCGACCTCATGGGATGTATTTTTATATTTATATGCGCACACATGAGAATTTCAAAGCCAGGTGTAAATTAAATCCTTACAACGCCAATTTTCGCCCCCAACATGTAATGCATCCTTCCTCCTTCCTTCTCTCCACTGTTACTCACACTGTAAATCCGACTGTTACTCACATTGAACTGATTGTCCACAAAACTTCTTCGCTTCAAATTTCACTTACCTCAGCTTCCCCCTCCCCTCTCCCTCGCATTGCATCCCACCGATTCCCGATCCCCCCCCCCCCCCCCGTCGTTTCGTCCCTGCATCATGCTAAATCCATCTCCTTACTCAATTGAAATGAAGTTGGTCGGGGCTGGTGGTGGTAGCGTGAGGTGGGGGGGGGGGGAAGAACGTTGACAGTTTGCTCGCTTCTCACCTCACAGGAAAGCATGTTTTCTTCCCCTTCTACACTTTAACTCTCCCACAACAGCAGGCAGCATACCTGTGAGTTCAAGGTAAAAAAAAAAACAACAACAACAGCCCACCAACAACAGCAACCTGCCTAAACACACAAACAATTCCTAGCTTACCTGCTGCTGTGTTGCGCTAACTGTACGAGTCATATTTCTAAACTCTTGTCTGTAAACTAAACCATTACCTTTAACTTTACAATTACCTTAAAGTATCTTACTTGAAACGGTTTTTTTTTTGTTTATTTACTTAAATAGGTACGATTACATTATTAATCGCAAGTATTTCTTTATTTTATTGACGATTAATCAGTCGATTAAAAAAATCCATGTGTAAATTTGAAAAGACGTGCCAACTTTAACTTTAGTAAAAAAAAATGTGATTCTTTTATTATTGTTTACCCTAAACAATTGTCTAGGTTGATTCTCGCCCTTTAATTCCCCACAAACAAATCACATTACATCAAGTGAACACTACAACTATGAAGAAAGCTGGTTCAGCTTTTGTTGTAAAAAAAAAAAAAGGACCCAAGTTGTAAGGTAAACAACACTAGTGGCCAACGACACTGCCTTTGCTTTCCACTATTCGGGTTAGAGTATTACTAAGAGCTGTACATTCATATTTCATAACACTAAAAATAATTTCAATATGGGCAGCATAACTCACACGCGAGAGCCGCTAGCACCCAAGGTTATGACCATGGCATATATATGTATATATACCAACCTGTCTTTTATCTGCACACTATGCAATATCTAGCTATTACATTATATATATATATATATATATATATATATATATATATATATATATATATATATATACATTTACACAGCGCACTAAAGAATCGAATCGGGTTAATGTCAAAATGTACACACTTTACACAAAGTGTCAACAGTAAACATGTCATCACATATATCATATTTCATATTGATCTTTTACGAGCTTTACCACAGCCTTGCCGATCTTTCAGCCAGTTTATATATATATATATATATATATATATATATATATATATATATATATATATATATATATATATATGTATATATATATGAGAGAGAGAGAGAGAGAGAGAGAGAGAAAGAGAGAGAGAGAGGCATTATGTCATAGCGAGACTCCACAACAATATGTACACTATAAATATTCATGTATAAACCGGGGGATGGGGGATGGGTTGGGGATTAATATGTTGAGTGCACGTTTTATTATTTCGTTTGCACACTATTTATTTTTACATTATTATTTAGACAACTATTGTTGGTGAAGTATCAACAGAATAAAGAGTGAACCAGAGACAGAATGACGTAATACACACAAATAAACACATTTTTTTAAGGGGGGGGGGAAGGGGGGATTATCAGGAAGAATGATAAAAAAAGACTTCTAATGGATATCTTAATAGAAAGCATGCACGTCATTGTGTCGTGTTTTTTCACTGTCCTTTCATTTACACGCAGGGGCTGTTCACATCGCAGCTCTCCACACTGACAGCCTATCAAGCATATCTTATTTTTTCCCCTGTGTTACTCTTCGGCCTAACTAGTGTGGCCGTAGTCGTTGGGATTTGACCCCCTTGACCCTTACGCCTTAAAAAAAGGATTTAAAACAAAAAAAAATCATTCAACATTTAGTTAACGTTAATTGCAACGTAAAATTCCATTGAGATTAATTGTGTGCAAAGATACAAGAAAAATAATGAATTATCTATATAAATAAAAGCGGTGTGGGTTCTGCGTAAAATCGAAAGTAAAAAAAAATAATACAACAGTAATCCAGTTTATAATCGTCAAACGTAAACAATAGTAATCAATAAATCATGCAAAAACGGATCTGTCCGAAAACCAAAATAACCTAGCCTACTGATCACACCTAAGGGAATATAACTCTATGCAAACGTTTTGCAGGGTATAGCTAGTTCTAATTAATATCTCGATTGTTTGAATTCATTAGCTGGAAAGAGTTTCTGACATACCTTTACGTCTTTAGAAAAAATAAAGATGTAGTGAGATGTTCATCATTTAGAAATATATCCCATGGTATGTTCAAACACTCTATCATGCAAGCAGTGGCAGCGCTCAAAGTAAATGTATAAAGTTATATTGCATAATAAAAAAGACTATTGAAGATTTCCCACACTAAATACATATTACAAGTTCGGAAATGAAAAAAAACAACAAATGGCTGTAAATGAAGATATAATACCCGTCTTTCGATCGTGAACTTAACGCACATTTAACAGGATACTTCATGTAAACAGAATCATGATACTTCATGTAAACAGAATCAGGATACAACGTTTACGTCAACAAATCACAAACTACAGCAATATACACTGCGGGATATTGCAACAATGTTTATGGAGATAATTCGTAAATACGTTGAAAAACTGACACATTTAGCTGGTAAGTTGAGTACATCTCCATAGCAACAAAATGTTGACACAATAAAACAACACAATTCTTGAAATAGTCTACATCAGGTATCCCAGAATGAAGCAAACACCAGTGAGAAGAAATGTCGGTCTGAAACTCTATCATTGAGTGTACACAAATAAAAACGAATCGCATCGGAGAAGCTGCGGAACTTGTTCAGAAAAATATTTTCTTCACACTTATCCGTACAACCTTCTTTTAGCATAACAAACGGTTCACGTGACCTGGGGAACCCGGTGAGATTTATCACGTGAACTGCTCACCTTGAATACTAAAACACCATACTGAAAACAATGCAAAAGTAGTGAACGGAGGGGAAAGGGGGATAATTAATTTTTTTTTTTTAGTTTAGGCGTAAAATTAAAAAAAAAGAAAAATCAACAACAAAGATACCACACTACACTTCCTTTCACTCAAACAGACCAGTTACTACACCACCCTCCCAGGATACGTACAACCTGTGTGACCTACTTACAGATCTCTCAAGCATCGCTTACATTTCGCACATTTCAAATTCCTACCTCCCCACTCCTGAAGTTACTACATCAATGGTACATCTATTGGAAAGAAACCATTCTCCTGAAGTTACATCAATGGTACATCTATTGGAAAGAAAACATTCTCTTGAAGTTACATCAATGGTACATCTATTGGAAAGAAACCATTCTCCTGAAGTTACATCAATGGTACATTTATTGGAAAGAAAACATTCTCTTAAAGTTACATCTATGGTACATTTATTGGAAAGAAACCATTCTCCTGAAGTTACATCAATGGTACATCTATTGGAAAGAAACCATTCTCCTGAAGTTACATCAATGGTACATCTATTGGAAAGAAAACATTCTGTTGAAGTTACATCTATGGTACATCTATTGGAAAGAAAACATTCTCTTGAAGTTACATCAATGGTACATCTATTGGAAAGAAAACATTCTCTTGAAGTTACATCAATGGTACATCTAATGGAAAGAAAACATTCTCAATGGTACATCTGTTGGAAAGAAAACTTCCCGTATAGGTGAACAGATGATATAATAGAGTGTGGGCAACAACTCAACTGAGCCATCGAGGATAATGATTTTTCTTCGACCAGTGGTGCTCAGTAGTGTTGTTTTCGTCAACGATAACTAAAACTAAAATTAGCAGCAAGACTAAAACTAGACGAAAACTGAAATTATTACAGAAAAAACGAAATAAAAACTGAAACTAAAATATAGTGTTGCTTTCGTTGACGAAAACTAAAACTAAAACCTTCGTTAGCGAAAATGTTGACTTTTCGTCAACGATAACTAAAACTAAAATTAGCAGCAAGACTAAAACTAGACGAAAACTGAAATTATTACAGAAAAAACGAAATAAAAACTGAAACTAAAATATGACCTGGGACTAAATCAACACTAGTACTCAGACGTTTGACACACACACAAAGATAAACAGAGAGTGACGGTGTGTGTGTGTGTGTGTGTGTGTGTGTGTGTGTGTGTGTGTGTGTGTGTGTGTGTGTGTGTGTGTGTGTGTGTGTGTGTGTGTGTGTGTGTGTGTGTGTGTGTGTGTGTGTGTGTGTGTGTGTGTGTGTGTGTGTGTGTGTGTGTGTGTGTGTGTGTGTGTGTGTGTGTGTGTGTGTGTGTGTGTGTGTGTGTGTGTGTGTGTGTGTGTGTGTGTGTGTGTGTGTGTGTGTGTGTGTGTGTGTGTGTGTGTGTGTGTGTGTGTGTGTGTGTGTGTGTGTGTGTGTGTGTGTGTGTGTGTGTGTGTGTGTGTGTGTGTGTGTGTGTGTGTGTGTGTGTGTGTGTGTGTGTGTGTGTGTGTGTGTGTGTGTGTGTGTGTGTGTGTGTGTGTGTGTGTGTGTGTGTGTGTGTGTGTGTGTGTGTGTGTGTGTGTGTGTGTGTGTGTGTGTGTGTGTGTGTGTGTGTGTGTGTGTGTGTGTGTGTGTGTGTGTGTGTGTGTGTGTGTGTGTGTGTGTGTGTGTGTGTGTGTGTGTGTGTGTGTGTGTGTGTGTGTGTGTGTGTGTGTGTGTGTGTGTGTGTGTGTGTGTGTGTGTGTGTGTGTGTGTGTGTGTGTGTGTGTGTGTGTGTGTGTGTGTGTGTGTGTGTGTGTGTGTGTGTGTGTGTGTGTGTGTGTGTGTGTGTGTGTGTGTGTGTGTGTGTGTGTGTGTGTGTGTGTGTGTGTGTGTGTGTGTGTGTGTGTGTGTGTGTGTGTGTGTGTGTGTGTGTGTGTGTGTGTGTGTGTGTCAGTGCGTGTCTGAGAGAGAGAGAGAGAGAGGTGGGGGATGACTTGGAGGGTACACTTCCTCTGCACTAATTTTAGTCCATGTTTCCACCTAACTCAATGCAAGCCGGTGACTTGGATAATCTCAGGACTACTGCTGCTGCTCATCAAAAGAAAGGTTTCGGGATGGAGGGGGGGGGGGGTGGGTCAGGTGAAATTGAAAGTGAGGACACGTCGGATAATTTAAAACGATACTTCAAGATATCAGACCATTAATCCGAAAGGCTTAGATATGGCAAGGAAGGAAACAAGGGAAAGATAATATGGTGGAGAAGAAGGGGTGAGGGGGGGAGGAATGGGGTGGGAGGTTGTGCGTGCGTGTGTGTGTGTATGTGTGTGTGCAGTAATGACCTTTAACTACCATTTTACGTCAGTTATAGACGAGAGTGTTAACGATCAAACCGATAATGAAGCAGACGATAGGGCGAGTAGATCACGAGGATTTATAGTGAGGGAACTCTTTTTTTAAATATCATACGGGCAGAGAAGTTTCTATGCTTTTTATTTGTTTTTCAAACAGGTTGTCCATGACATGACTCTGTATGTAAACATATGGTACAGTCATGGCACATGTGATGGGACACGTTTTACGGATAAAATTTAAATAGGAAACACACATCGTTGAAGTTATTTCATAAATAAAATACATAAATTATAACTTGGCTTGGTGTAATCTTTCAACTTTGATACGATGGATAAGTCTATATTTATAAAATATTAGTTATCTTACGTTTATATATATATATATATAATATATATATAAATTTAAATATATAAATTTACGCTGGACGGAGAACGTAGGAGAGTATAACGCAGGGTACACTGGACGGAGAACGTAGGATAGTAGTTAAAAAAGGGCGGCATTCGAGAATGGACACGCACCAACACTTAGCGGCCAAGGCGGCGATGATTTGATTAAGAGTGGAATGGTCAAACCTAGCCACTGCAGTGAAACTGACCCGACCCCCCCCCCTCCGAAACACCCAAACTACAAAACCTGACATGAATGAATGAATGGATCTACCGAATCATAAATGGGGGACGGATGGTCGTGCGGAAAAGCCCTCGACTGTCGACCTGAAGGTACCTGGTTCGATCTCCGGTGAGGACCAAGGAAATTATTCAGGTCTTGGCTCACGTTCCCGATATATCTCCGGTGGTGCCTCCATGGCCATTGGATTATCGGCTATGGTGTGGATGAAAGAAGGGCACCATAAAAACCGTCCCATAGGTGGTTTATAGGATCTAAGAGATTTCATCTCATCCTTACAGTGACTTCACAAACACACACAATCATAAATCACAAATATCCATCTCACTACGGCCAGCTTAAACTGCTAAACAGTGTAAGATAACCGTGACCCAACCCAGTGGTGTCAAGACCTTTAATGAATCAATAAACCCATTGTATCTCAGCTACGCTCTCTGTGACTCCATTTTAACATACAAGAGCTTTATATGGAACGCAACTTCTGAATTGCTCAATGGGTCTCGAGCTATAATTTTGGAACCACTGATGTAATTCAGAAATCAACCTATTTTAATCCCCTAAAGTGTTTCTGACATCGCTTGGTGGGGGAGGGGGGCACAATATATGTAAAGTATTGACCTCACAGGCTGACCAATTGTTTCTGATTATTGATTCGTATTTTTTTATACATGCTACATCAACCCCCCCCCCACACACACACACCGTCCAGCAATTGTCCCCCCCATACACACACCGTCCAGCATTTGTCCCCCCCATACACACACCGTCCAGCATTTGTCCCCCCCACACACACACACCGTGCAGCATTTGTCCCCCCCCCACATACACCGTACAGCATTTGTCCCCCCACACACACACACCGTACAGCATTTGTCCCCCCCCCCCACACACACACCGTACAGCATTTGTCCCCCCCACACACACACCGTACAGCATTTGTCTCCCCCACACACACACCGTACAGCATTTGTCCCCCCACACACCATACAGCATTTGTCCCCCCCACACACACACCGTACAGCATTTGTCCCCCCTCACACACACTGTACAAAGCATTTGTCCCCCCCACACACACACCATTACCAGCATTTGTCCCCCCCCACACACACCGTACAGCATTTGTCCCACCCCACACACACACACACCGTTACACATTTGTCCCCCCCCACACACACACCGTCCAGCATTTGTACCCCCATACTCACACACACACCGTACAGCATTTGTCCCCCCCACACACACCGTACAGCATTTGTCCCCCACACACACACACACCGTACAGCATTTGTCCCCCCCCACACACACACCGTACAGCATTTGTCCCCCCCCACACACACACCGTACAGCATTTGTCCCCCCCACACACACACACACGTCCAGCATTTGTCCCCCCCTCACACACACACCGTCCAGCATTTGTCCCCCCCACACACACACACCGTACAGCATTTGTCCCCCCCCCCCACACACACCGTCCAGCATTTGTCCCCCCCTCACACACACACCGTACAGCATTTGTCCCCCCTCACACACACACACCGTCCAGCATTTGTCCCTCCCTCACACACACCGTACAGCATTAGTCCCCCCCTCCCACACACACACCGTACAGCATTTGTCCCCCTCCCACACACACCGTTACAGCATTTGTCCCCCTCACACACACACCGTACAGCATTTTTGTCCCCCCTCACACACACACCGTACAGCATTTGTCCCCCCTCACACACACCGTCCAGCATTTGTCCCCCCTCACACACACACACCCACACTGTACAGCATTTGTCCCCCCCTCACACACACAAGTCCAGCATTTGTCCCCCCTCACACACACCCGTACAAGCATTTGTCCCCCCCCTCACACACACCGTCCAGCATTTGTCCCCCCTCACACACACACCGTACAGCATTTGTCCCCCCTCACACACACCCGTCCAGCATTTGTCCCCCCCTCACACACACACCGTACAGCATTTGTCCCCCCCCTCACACACACCGTACAGCATTTGTCCCCCCCCCCTCACTCCCTCCAACGTACACATGAATGTTCGGCAAGTTATAACATACATGAATATTTCATAGTTCCAAAAGCATCTGGCGTCAGCGCTGGTCTAATGGCCCAAATCCTTCTCCACCCCACCCCACCTCCAAGCCACACCAATCCCAGCTCACCTGGTGACCCTGCTCTACCGAAGTGGTATTCATAATTTTCGTTGTATTAATAAATGAAGTATAAACTAAATAACAAAATGGTACAGATAGATGACAACAATAAACGTAGTCGTACTAAAGCGTGTATATAAGTAATGCATTGGTTTTGTTATATATATATATATATATATATATATATATATATATATATATATACGCTGGACGGAGAACTTAGGAGAGAATAACGCAATAAAGCCTCTTTATATATATATATATATATATATATATATATATATATATATATATATATGTGAATGTGACTGAAATTTTGGAATTAGTTAATAAGGACAGACGACGATCAATTTTTTACCTGCTCTTTGCGACATTTGTTCGAAACAAAAATTAATAGAAAAATGTTGGAAATGAAGTGACGTAGAAATGAAATGACGTAGATACAATAGGGTCTTTTCGTGTAATTTAAGGCGTATAAATTAAGCCTCTGTATATAACTTCAGACGTATAAATTAAGCCTCTGTATATAACTTCAGACGTATAAATTAAGCCTCTGTATATAACTTCAGACGTATAAATTAAGCCTCTGTATATAACTTCAGACGTATAAATTAAGCCTCTGTATATAACTTCAGACGTATAAATTAAGCCTCTGTATATAAATTCAGGCGTATAAATTAAGCCCCTATATGCAACTCCAGGCGTATAAATACTGCCTATAGCTTAAAATAAAAATACCTGAATACTAGCTATGACTTGTTTCACATTTGACACAAACTGAATCACATAACCTGATTTAACCGAACGCGTATTTTTTAATTAACTTCGCCGTTTCGGTCCGTTTGTTATCAGTGCCGACAAAAGATCGGTCAGTTTGTTATCCACAGATCATATCGTATTAAACACAAAAAAAAAGATCTTTTCTTTATTTATTTTTGAAATGAAATTAATTGTTTACACTCTATTTTTCCCCCCTATAAACATTTCAAGTTATTTTTAAACTTAAGTAATACAAAAAAAAAAAAAAGAAACAAATTTGGCCAAGTTTACGACAGTACTTCAAATAAAAGGTTTTGTACCAATGATTCCAACAAAGGAGATATATTTATATTAAATTGTATAAACTGTCTGTCCACCGTGTCCAGTGAACAACATTCACAGCCAAGATGTACTAATGATATCTATTATCAAAACAAAAGCCACATTTCTAATGCGTGATTCTGGAAAATTCAGACGGCGTTAACTAAATGTTATACAGCATATTGTTATAATGGTAGGTTATATGTTATACATCATGTGTATATTGTTATAATGGTAGGCTATATGTTATACATCATGTGCATATTGTTATAATGGTAGGCTATATGTTATATACATTTTTGTTATAATGGGGATGGGAGAAGTTACTTTTGAGATTTTTTTCGGGTTTTATAATTAGTGAATAGTCTTTAGCCGAATATGTCCATAATTATTACGTATTTTGACTTGTTAGTTCGGTATTCCGTATTTTGACTCGTTAGTTCGGTATTCCGTATTTCGACTCGTTAGATCGGTATTCCATATTTTGACTCGTTAGTTCGGTATTCCGTATTTTGACTTGTTAGTTCGGTATTCCGTATTTTGACTTGTTAGTTCGGTATTCCGTATTTTGACTCGTTAGTTCGGTATTCCGTATTTTGACTCGTTAGTTCGGTATTCCGTATTTTGACTCGTTAGTTCGGTATTCCGTATTTTGACTCGTTAGTTCGGTATTCCGTATTTTGACTCGTTAGTTCGGTATTCCTTATTTATTACATGGACATAGCCCCATCAAAACTTTATTTTTTTCTTCCATTATATCAAAATTCAACGCACCGTCGGGGTGGGAAAAAAAATCAATGTCCAGAACTGATAAAAAGGCATTTTTATGTTTTGTAATGAACATTTTTTTTTGTTCAATGTTCAGATATTAAGAGAAAAATAATGATAAAGGCAGTGAGAGAGAGAGAGAGAGAGAGAGAGAGAGAGAGAGAGAGAGAGCGAATCAAAGTCTCTGGAGAGGAATATTGAATTTATGATGTCCAGAGAAGGATCAGATGCTAACTCCTTTATACTCTGTATAAGGGGTGAGGATGGGGGAGGGAGGGGTAGGAACTATTTACACAAGGCAATTAGGCCTTTTCCCATGTTTAGTTCTATTCATTCCATTGAGTGTGCGGAGTGATACTATTCCCATCCATGCTCGAGAAAAACCACTGAACAAGAGGGACTTTTTTTTTTTACCCTTTACACAATTTTTTTTTTCCTTACGCATTTTATGCAAATCTAATTATAGTTGAGAATATTTACATGCTGTAACATGTATGCGGCACTGACGATAGTTCAAAATAGTCACCGTATACTGTCATCTCTTACAACAATGTAGACAGTATAGAGACTAAAATTAATATGACATTTTCAGTATTTAAAAAAAAAAATGTGAAATATTTCAGAATCGATTGAAATATTGGTGTAGATCAAATTACATAGAAATAAGTAAAGAAAAAAAAAGGGGTAACTTTAGATTTTATGACAGTTTTACATATATATTCCAGTAATAAATGCATGAAAAGTATATATATATAACATATATAAATAATAGCGGTGTGTGTTCTGCGTTAAATCGAAAGTAAAGAATTAATACAACAGTATTCCAGTTTAAAATCAGGAATGATTTCAGTTCTCGAGATAAAAGCAATACAAATCATGAAAAAATCGGGTCTGTCCAAAACCAAAAAATAACCTAGCCTACTGATCAAACCTAAGGGAATATAACTCTATGCAAAGGTTTTGCAGGGTATATATATATACTAATCAACAAACTCAAATGCATAAATATCAGTTTATAGTTTATAGTTTAAATGGGTGTTTGTTTTAAAAAAAAAATAAACAAGGCTTTCATTGTGAAGTAATGCGCAAATGTTTACATTGATGTTTACTTTGTTTACATGCCCTGAACCGATATGGTCGTTAGGGGAAACAAATGGACACATTAAACAGAATGTTGTGCCTTCATATCTCCCAATCTGTGGGCTCATAGACTTGGTGGCGCCCATCTCATCTCCAAGTCAACAGGCGAATATTTTTTGGCAAGGTCCAGGGATATGGCCCTGTACATTTTGCACGCGAGTCGAGTTCACTATCGACTTTACTATCCTGATGTTTACTACTGCTGGTACTAATGCACATTTAGAAATGTCGGATGATTAGAGAATTGATGATATGCCCGAATATCTGACTCAACAAAAAAAAACAAACTTGGCAGGCCAAGACCTACAAAATGATATATACATCATGGGTCTAGTACTTATGGTTGCTGAGATATAGGGCGCTCCTTTATTAATACAGCTTATATAGTAAAAAACGGTACTTAAAATGCCCCCTTTTTCGGCCCTCAGAGGTCAGATCGGGAAATGGACCAAAGTGTTTTTTTGGCAGGCCAAGACCTACAAAATGATATATACATCATGGGTCTAGGAATTATAGTTGTTGAGATCTAGGGTGATGACGGACGGACAGACAGACAAAACGGGGACAATAAAAACACTACGGTGAGTACACGGTAATGGGGGCGCGTCTAGCGGCGACTGATGAAACCAAAATAAAAACAAATCAAAAGTAAACAAAAGAGCACGGGAATGTTGGTCAGAGTTCAACCTGTACGGGTCATAGTTCATGGAAAGGGTTGGGGGGGGGGGAGGGGGTTAATGTAGGTAGTAGGTAGTAATTCCATTGTTCAAATGTGTCCAAGTTCAGATGAATACATCAAACGGACAGCACGAATCTCGATATACAAACACAAAGTTTGAAAGAAAGTTTACTGAAAGGATGGATTAGATTTGTGTTATATTAACACGTAAACGAGCACAGCAGCTTTACAACCAAGAACAAAAACAACATGTACTTCCTTATAATCTCAGCCAGTGGTTCTCCAATTGTGGTCGAGAGAGCAAAGAAAAGTCTCGTTAAAAAAAAAATAATGAAATATACAGCTTAAAACTGTTGCAAAAGTACAATGTAATGGGGTTCATTTTATTTTGTGAGAAACATTCCTGTTTTTCTGCGCTGTTTATTTTTTTTTAAGTGTTTCAGGCGGCTACAACAACAAAAACAAAAAGGTCAAAGTTTATAATCACTTACCTAAACACACGGGGATTACTATATTGATTTGAAATAAAGAATCTTGAGATATCTGCGTCTCTTTAAAAACTTTGCATGTAAAGTTAACAAAAAAAGGAGAATTCAGAAAAGGATAATAAACGACATACTTGGTCGAAGTTGGGGGGGGGGGGGGAGATAACCAATGATGAACTAAAAAAAAATAACAATATACGTATTATGCTAAACAAAGTCAATATGTATTGTCTTACATAAACATTCTGGCAAAAAAAAAACAATATACAACCATCAAAACAACCAGAATGATTATCTGGAACAGTTCTTTCTTTATGTCTTGAAATAAATAAAACAATTTAAACACTATTCCAATTATAATAAGCTTTACAGATTTCATTTCCTTGCCGTATTTTGTTTTATCACCAACCGGAAGCAGACGTGTAGCATCAGTAGAGCAGAAAACGAAAAAAAAAAAATATGGGGGGTGGGGTGAGGGGGGGCGGTGTATAAAAATAAAGATGGCGTGAGTGCTAGATGGCAAGAGGTCACATGACCAACATATTGATGTCTGATCAAGAGAGACCACGACATTCATAGGCCATTGATTTCTTTTATTATTTTTTTTCTCCCCTTCCCATTCCTGTCTCACTTATTTTTCTTTTTCACTTCTGTCGGTCTGTCTGTCTGTCCGCCTGTTATTAAAACTTGAAGCCTCTGTCACGACTGAATGAAATTCCCACAGCTCAACGACTCTTCAAGTCAGGACAAATTTACCCCCTCCCTTCCTTCAAACCTTTTTTTTTTCCAATATCAAGGAACCTTAACTCTAGACTACACAGAACCAGACCATATTTTATTTTTATTTTAAATCAAAGCGTGGGGAAAAAAAATTGTTTGACTTTTTTTTCTTTCATTAACTCGCCCTATTATTTATTTTTCTTATAACACACCATACAAACAACAATAATTAAATGTCAACACGGCATTTAAGAATCTGCCTTTGTAACGCCAATTAAGCAACGGACATTTCAACGTTAATTTTTTTTTTTTTTATAAATGTTCAATTGGGTTTATGACTTTCCAGTTCCTCGCTAATGTTATAAACATTAATCTTTCATTTGACGTTTTAAAGTTGGCAATAAACGTAAATCAAAGGCAGTCAGTGTTAGGGACCTAGATCTTATCCAGAACAGATTCACGTAAATATTTTTTTTAAATACTTTTCAAAGCAGCAGAAGGCGGTATTCTGAAATTCTCACAAAATAATTAAATACAGAATATAACGTTTTTATTCAGTGAGGCAAAATGTATTTTTTCTTTTTCTATTTTTTACTGTTTTTATCTAACTCTAAAACACCCTTTACCCCAGCCTGTGGTGGGGGGGGGGTGATCTACTGCCCACGGGCCAAATCCGGGTTGTTAAATCCGGCCCGCAACTGGTTTCAAAGTGGAATACAGCACTAGTCTTAAATGTTAGTTCATGACAAAACTCTACACATCTACTCTCTGTCCGCCCCACAGGTCAAATTCACTATAAAAATGTGGCCCTGGTCTACCCTCAGAGCAGGGTGACGGATGGTCGTGCGGTAAAGCGCTCGACAGTCGACATGAGGGTCCCTGGTTTGATCTCCAGTGAGGACCAATGGATAATTCATGTTAGGTCCCCGCTATGGCTCCCGTTTCTCCCGTTTTGCCTCCATGACCATACTCCTGATAAGATAAGATCAAAACAGATTTCATCTCGCCCTTACAGGGACTTTATACACACACATACATACCCCACCCCCCAGATCGGCTGAATTTTTTAAATAAATGTTTAACGAATACTCGATCTGTGCAATCCCCATAAGGATGAGAAGTTTATCCAGATTGAATGTGCCCTTTCTTCACGATGATGCAACGGCCATATAGCCCAGATTGAGGGGTACCTTGCTCACGATAAATGCAACGGCCATATCATCACCCAGATTGAGGAGTACCTTGCTCACGATAAATGCAACGGCCATATAAACACCCAGATTGAGGGGTACCTTGCTGACGATAAATGCAACGGCCATATAAACACCCAGATTGAGGGGTACCTTGCTCACGATAAATGCAACGGCCATATAAACACCCAGATTGAGGGGTACCTTGCTCACGATAAATGCAACGGCCATATAAACACCCAGATTGAGGGGTACCTTGCTCACGATAAATGCAACGGCCATATAAACACCCAGATTGAGGGGTACCTTGCTCACGATAAATGCAACGGCCATATAAACACCCAGATTGAGGGGTACCTTGCTCACGATAAATGCAACGGCCATATCATCACCCAGAGAGACATAAAGGAAACTTTCACCATGACCTGAAAAAAAAGAAATTCCATTGGTTCTCACTGGAGATCGAACCCGGGATCATCACGTCTGCAGTCACGCGTTTTCCACAGCTCGACCAAACGTTCAAATAGTTTCAATATTTCTCTTTTGGCGTCAATTGACCCGCGCCCGTCTATCAATGCTATTCCCGCATGATGTCATATAGTTTCTCATTTAGTTATCTCCTTATTTCTGAGAAAACGTTACGGGTTGTCGTCGCATTACTTGGTCGTTTAGGAACCAATAGACGAATTAAACTAGAGAACTAAGATATAGAAGACGAAAATTCAATCAAAAGACTGCAAAATACTTACTTTTATTTAGAAGGGAGGTTGACACCATGGCTGCCAACTATTTTCTTAAATAATTATCCAAAAAATAATGTATGAAAAATGTCCAGATTACACTTAATACACACTGCTAATAGTTTAATTTTTTTTTTTGACAAATAACCATTATTCATATATTTTAATTATATATAATTTTTTTTTTAAATCTTGATTGCTCCGAAAAAAATATACAGATCTGTTTAAAAAGAATATCCAGACTTGCAGACCTGAAATAAAACACCCCTCTAGTCTACGCCTCCGGCAAGTGAAAAACGTTTCTTAATTCATATAAGAAAAAAAAATGAAAAAGTGAAACACTTCATAGGAATTTCCTCCATGAGTGACATTCGTTATTTTTTAAGTGACGCGGAGGCTTAATAATGTGTACAGACCTACACAGCAGTAAATAGCCTGGCGAATATCAAAGGGTTAAATCGTGTTTACGATAGGGCAGGCGCCTCCATTGAACAACTTTAAATACATTCGACGGACGCAGTGGAGCCACCAGAAGTAATAAAGCTCCAATTTGAATGCAATACGATACAATTTTCTTTACAATAATAACGATTCTTATGAAATAACGATGTGCAATGAAAAAAAAAACAAATAAAGCAAATAAGGAAAACACGAAGTAGAATTTACCCGTTTCTAGCAACCAATGATGTAGGCGCGTGTTGCACGGTTTCGCAGTATACATCATCCTATTGGTGCGTACTTTCGGAGGTTAAAGCCGAATTTCAAATTCGTATGTCGCTGATACAGAGAATTTAGGAAACCGTGGAATATTCGAGTGCCCCAGAGAGCTTAGCACAGGGCGGACCAGTCCGGTTGCTCGCTTGCTATTGACCTTTATGGCAGTACCCAGAGGTTGAGGGGGCACAGCGAGTTTGATCTCATGGGCTCTACGAGACTAGGTCTCAGCCCGAAGTTAACCTGAGAAAGTGCAAAGAGGGATGAACCATGGATTGTGTGGATAGACCTAGCCGCATTTTCTTTATCCAACTGGAACCCGGGACATCCAGGCAGATATTCGGGTACTCTGACAAGCGGTCATTCTGTTCCTGGTAACGGAAGAACAAGAATATTTGCTTTCGTAATGTATATCTCCTCCCGTTGACGTTAGCTGTCAGTCCAACATGCACTCACGTCGTCATGTGTGTCAGACAGAAATCAGACATGCAAGGTTATCGTTTGATGTGTCATGGGATGTCAGGGCGTCACCCAAAATACAGACTATCCTATCACGTCAAACCATTACAAGAGGTTATATAAATATGGTGACATAATGTCAATAATGACCATCTGTCTTGCAAAAGGCCCAACAACCAATGATCGTAGCAATAGGGAGGAAGGGGAACTAATCAGCGATAGTGAGGAAGTGGAACTAATCAGCAATAAGAAGTACGAGGAACTAAACAGCAATAAGGAGAAAGGGGAAATGATCAGCAATAAGGAAGAAGGAGAACTAAACTGCAATAAGGAGGAAGGACACTAATCAGCAATAGGAAGTATGGGGAACTAATCATCAAGAATGAGAAAGGGGAACTAGTCAGTATTAAGGAGGAAGTGGAACTAATCAGTAAAAAGGAGGAAGGGGAACTAAACAGCAATAAGGAGGAAGGGGTGGAACTACTGAAGTAATCATTCGAAGTCAACAACAGCAACATAAAAAGGGGTGTCCGCTCGTGGAAGGTCCATGTATCATCACATATGTCTAATGACCAAATCTCTAAATGACCAACTATGTCTTCTATTTCGGGAGTGAGATGAAACAGACACATCTTATGGCCTCCAAAAGCTATTGTACCTTTGCATGCGGTAAAAAAAAAATATAAATGTATAAACACTACTCGTAAGTGATCAATAAAAAACAAAATGATAAATGCTGACAGGGACACACGCATGTGTAAATGCGTAAGAGAAACGATAAATATCAGTTTCTTTGAGCTGAAATTAATTGAATAGTCTATTTTTAGTCTCCACCTTATTCCACTTCCTCGCACCCTTAATGCAAGCATTGCGCTGCACTACTGCCATTGATGAATGAATACATCCGTCTCATTAACAGAGAAGGGGGGGGGGGGAGCGGGGGAGTTAAAAGTAACAGCATCGCTGATTAACAAGACATGTTTTATCACATGAAAGACATTCATCGGGGAAACAATACATAAAAGAAAATATATATATTTTCGACGACGACGATATATATATATATATATATATATATATATATATATATATATATATATATATACAGCAGTAATATGAGAGAACGTTCCCAGAAGAAGTTATGTACTTGACAGAATTATGAGAAGTATCAATAGAGTCAACGTGTGATGGATGACCGTTTAGACAACTCTGTAACTGTGTAAACACCGACTTCTTTTCTCTTTTTTTTTTACTATTTCATTTTATTTCTCACACCCAGAAAACCCACTCTGGCAACAAAAAGCTAAAAAATCCCGTTTATTTATAGGATAGACTGCAGTGACAGAAAGTTGGCAACGTGACGACAGAAAGTTTGGCAACGTGACAGAAAGTTTGGCAACGCTCAAGGGCAATCCAAAACGTATATCAATTAGAACCAGTTACTTGGTTGGTCAATGTATGCCGAAAGAAATAAAAAAAATGGTAGGGAAAATGGAGGGAAGAGATGTGGGAAGGGACAGGTAAACAAGGATTCCAACTGGCTGAACCACTTAAGTTCAGTACACAAATATATGTGTGCGGCAAGCATTATATACAGTGATACCCTAATGACGAGCTTGATACGTTCCTACAAGTCGTTCAAATTCCAAACCTTTCGAGTTCCAAGTTAAAATGTTTTTAAATTCATACTAATTAATCATATAAAACTGATTATTGGCATTAATCGCGTTCACTCTCCTCATTTATTTTATGAAAACTTTTAACTCAAATGGAGGCTTTAGGGTCTCACATTTATCTGGCTAGCAGATCCATTGGAGACAGAGGGTCTGAAATTTATCTGGTTAGCAGAACATACCCACACACAATCTTCTTTTTTTTTTTTTCAAACAGTAAAACTACTCGATGTGTGTAGGCCTACATATATGTTGATATATAAGACAAAATATTTAACACAGTAAGGACAACGCTTACTATATATCGTCCAACACAATACCACATGGTAAGGCTGGTTGTTAAGTTGTGCTGGACAAACTATTATTTCCACTTTATCACGCACACCTATCTTGTACTTCCCCTGCGGACATTGTTTTCAATTGTACTTCAAGGTTTACCCCCACCTCCCCACTCCATTTTTATTCCATTCGGGAATTTCCATTTTTTCTCAAAAAAAAAACGGATATTCCATCAGAACACTCGAACTTGTGTTTATAACAGAAACATATGGTTCATCCTATTTGTTATATTTCAGGAGAGGTTAATCGGTCTAGTTTTTTCTTAGTAAAATTAGATCAACAGTCCAAGTTCGTTTTTTTTAACAGTTAAGTATGTAAATGGAGATGATGTGTTTAATACCACACATTCAGTTGAGTAAAGAGCTAAATGAAGAATGACACTATATGAAGTTGTCAAAGTCTGTGTTGCGGTGATTTTCTTTATTTTTAAACTGTAAAAAAAAAACTTCAAATAGTAGTAGGTTGGACTGTAAATATGTCCCAACATCCAACGGCGGAATTTTGGACTCTAAAGAAGTCTTATTGGTGGTGTGAAATACTTTAAAGAGGTTTAACTTGTGGAATATTGGGAATTACCATATGCGGTATATGTTGGAATGTAACGAAAAAAAACTACAAAAGTGTAATTTATAAAGATTTATGTACATATTTTTAATACACCCTAAACTCGCAGAAGTGTCATTTGTAAATGACCTATCATTATGACCCTTGGTGTATATAATGTGTTTGTATGTATGAATGTTTGTTTGTATGTATGTTTATACAAACCACCCGTTCTCCTTTATTTTGTTCTAACAAACAATTCTCACAACAGCTGCCACTCTTTATTTCTTTACACCCCAAAAAAGCTCAAAAAGCACCATGTTTTCTTAACCATGATTATTAATATTTTAGTATAAAAAAAATATTGCAGTTAAACGATATGAATTTATTTTTCTTTCTATTGTTTACTCTCATGTATGAAATCAGATAATGGCTTGACAAAAAAATAAAATGCTAGGCAAAGGGGGGATAGGGGAGGGAAAACATTAATGCCCGCCACAAATGTTATCTCCCCTTTGGTGAAACGATTTCCCTCCCTTGGCTTGTGTATCTCAACAATCTTTGCGTTCTGTCAAATCATTTGCATGGAGAAAGCGCGAATCTCCTGTCTTCTTTAAGAATAATCTTTTATTTTATATCTTTTGTTTAAATGATTCCTGTTGTTTTCTTTTTAAATGTTCAAAAAAAAAATTCGTTCACAAAAGAAAATAGGAGGGAGGGGGGGTGTTGGGTTGTTGACCTTTTTGCACGCGATTCTTATCCAGACATGCAATTCATTGTTTCCGATATCTGGGATAAATACGTGCAATCATAACCCCCTCCACCCAGCTATCATTGAATGCGTAATTAGGCTTAATGGATTAAGATTACTGATTTGTATTTATATTATCTTTTTTTTATAACTATTAACAGCCTCTTAATATTACGTCTAATAAATTCAAAATATAACTCCCCCAATAAAAGTTAAGGGGGGGGGGAACGTCAACTGACCCTTACACTGTGGGACTGACCCTTACACTGTGGGACTGACCCTTACATTATATGAAGAACTATTATAATTAGCCTGAGACGGCTTACACATGTGTACTGATACATTATTCATAGACTGAGACCCTTAGAACAAAAGAGCAGAACAATAGACAGAACCTTACTTGGATCGTTCAAATCAAGAGTTTTCTTTAAATCAACTAGCATCAAACGCTTCCTGATCCAATTTGACAATAGTTTTGGTTTTGCGACTCAAAAAAAAAACTTTTTTTTTTAATCGCAAAGAAAAACAACCATAAAAAAAACCCAAAGTAAATGCCTCAATAATTACAAGTATAGATTTACTACCATTTTACTTCCCATTTTACTTTGTATGTTAAGAAACTTGAGGGGCTGTAACATATAGAAAGATATATATATATATATATATATATATATATAACCCACAGAATCACCAACACTGCCGTACTCAAATAAGCCAGCTCACTGAGCATGCATCTCCTTCTGTGCCAAAGACGTCTACGCTGGCTGGGTCATGTGCATCGAATGCAAGATGGTCGCTTACCAAAGGACATCCTATATGGCGAGCTTGCCACTGGGCATCGCCCCGTTGGTCGCCCGCGACTGCGATTCAAGGCTGTCTGCAAACGCGACCCTCAAATTGACCGGCATCAGCCTCGACAATTGGGAACAGCTCCCCGACTACCGGAGCGGATGGCGACAGGCTGTTCACAAAGGCATCTTTAATGGTGAACAATTAAGGAACCAACAGCAGGAGACCAAAAGACAGAGAGGGAAGATCGCACGGCAGAAACAGACCCTCGGTCCTCCATATCCAGCTTCATTTGTGGCCACTGCGGAAGAGTCTGTCAGTCCAGGATCGGTCTGCTGAGCCATTCAAGAACCTGCTCTCAAAACACGACTAGATGACTAACCTAGAGCGCTACCATCATCTTTCGAGATGGACGGTTTGCCTACTATATATATATATATATATATATATATATATATATTTACGAGTGTATTGAAAAAAGACAAGATTTAAAAAAAATAATTTCAACTTGAGTTTCTGCTAATTAAGATGCGAAAAATCCGCTTCCATATACGGTGTGCTTGTGGAATACGATCAATATTTTCAAACGAAATAACCCCATAAGTTGGACTGTGTGCAATGCACAATACATTATAGACCCATCATTATTTTTCCTTGCCCGACATTTACCTCTTCAAAGACCGAAGCACACACATTCCCCCCCCCCCCCATCCTTCTATGTCCAGACAAATTATAACGGTACATGCGCCACAAAATATACTCCTTGCTCGTCGAGTAAATCATCTTCAGAGCTGGAGACATTTTGGCGTATGGGGGAGGAGGGAAAGAGGGAGGGGGGGGATCGGTAGAACCGTAGGGTTCAGCCCTGGGTTCACTTAAAGAAACAAGGATCACCGAACATTAGTAGGAGGGGGGAGGGGAGTGGGTAGTGGTCTGTGTCTCCGCCCAGCACGTCCCTTAACTCTTTCCCCACCCAAAGTATTTCTCAAAGACAGACAATAAATATATCTTAAGACACACTACAGGGCGACCCCGTACGACCCTGTGACACGATCACCATTCTGTACGTTACAAATGTACCACGTGACATGATCACCATTTTGTACATTACAAATGTACCACGTGACCTACATCACATGACTCATAAATTGATTTAAGAAAATAAAAAATTAATATTCGAACGCCTCCTTTTCTTGCACCCCCCTCCCCCCCCCCGCGAGACTTTCCTTAAAAATAAGAAGTAGCTCATAAAAAAAATACGTTCAACGCATTTTTATATTTTTATAGCCATCTCCTCGAATACAGTTAATTAACAAAAAACTATTTATTTTAAAAGATAACGTGCACAGAGGTTTTACCACCACTTCAACTGGCGCTACTTTGGAAGGTAGTGTTTTTTTTCGTTGACGAAAACTAAAACTAAAACCTTCGTTGACGAAAACGTTGACTTTTCGTCAACGAGAACTAAAACTAAAATTAGCAGCAAGACTAAAACTAGACGAAAACTGAAATTATTACAGAACCAACGAAATAAAAACTAAAACTAAAATATAGTGTTGCTTTCGTTGACGAAAACTAAAACTAAAACCTTAGTTAACGAAAATGTTGACTTTTCGTCAACGAGAACTAAAACTAAAATTAAAATTAGAAGCAAGACTAAAACTAGACGAAAACTAAAATTATTACAGAAAAAACGAAATAAAAACTGAAACTAAAATATGACCTGGGACTAAAACAACACTATTGGAAGGGTTGGGGGAGGGAAGGGCAGACGGGTGGAAATGGGGGGGGGGAAGGAATTGTATCTGTCCAAAGTATGAAAGCTTTTTTATTTCATTTATTTACTTTGAGCAGCTATAAGACAACGGTGATGACCAACTAGCTAGACAATGGTAATGACCAGCTAACTAGACAATGGTAATGACCAGCTAACTAGACAATGGTAATGACCAGCTAACTAGACAATGGTAATGACCAGCTAACTAGACAATGGTAATGACCAGCTAACTAGACAATGGTAATGACCAGCTAACTAGACAATGGTAATGACCAGCTAACTAGACAATGGTAATGACCAGCTAACTAGACAATGGTAATGACCAGCTAACTAGACATTGGTATTGACCAGCTAACTAGACAATGGTGATGACCAGCTAATTAGACAACGGTGATGACCAACTAGCTAGACAATGGTGATGACCGACTACTAGACAATGGTGATGACCAGCTAATATACAATGGTGGGTGAATGAACGAAAAAGACGATACATGCATTAAAAGTTATATAATTTGCAAAGAGCCTTTCCCAAGTGGTTACGACATACACTAAAACGCATGTACCCACCACATGTAGCCACGAGAAGAGCCACACTGCCTACGGCGTGTAGCCACCACACAAACCACCAAGCCTATGGCGTGTAGACACATATCAAACTACAACTCTTATATGTAGCCACCATATAAACAACAACGCTTATGTGTTGCCACTAGCCACCGCATAATACACAACACTTATATTTAGCCACTGGCCATCACATAAACCACATAGGGTGTGTCAAATAACACTTCAGTATATAGAAGTGTGAAGCTAATGGTAGGAGATAGTACACACTGAGCTATCGCTAAGACTTTTTTTGTTATTTCATGTCAAGAAGAAAATAAAATCTTGGAATATAATTTTCATCAAGCATTTTTCGGATTTAAAAAAAAAGATGTTGATTTTAATTAAGTGGAATAACACAGGAGAGAAAGAGGTTTATAATACATTTTACATCTACAACCAAAAATAAATAGGTAAATAAAGCACTGACCAGACTAGAAGACCACCGTATTTATAAAGTCAGTAAGGACTATAACATGAACAACATCAAGATAGAGTAGGCTCCCTTGGTAAATCAATTCTCAAAGTACCAACCTGTGTGTATTTATTCAACTAATGTAACTTGTTTTAGTACGTGTGTGTATCTCATCTTTTGTTTAACTCTTGTTAAATCTGGAAGTCCGTGTTGGATTGAAGGGAAAAAAAAAGGTGAACAGGAAACCAGTTTAATTTCGATTTCTGCCAACCCCCCAGTGACCCTCGGGTCTCTGATAGATGACTGTCAGGACCGTGTCCCCGCGCAATTGGGCGTCTAGTTGGAAAGAGAAACAAAAAATAAAACTACATCGCCGAACTACTCCCGTCTTCACCGCAATTTTAGTCTCATCAGCATTTAACTGTATTTAACGATTTTCGATAAACCCAGAACTAAAAAAATAAAACCCAGCCACAAAAATGATCAGTCTCATTAGGTAACCTAATGACCAACCACTAGCGCCACGCCACCTTGTTGAACTGACACATCCAATATGGCTAGGAATACTTTTTTACACTTAAATTTGAAATCGTAACATTTTTAACGAAACAATTTTTTTTGCTCCAGAAAGTAACTATAATAAAGATGTTGCTCCAATTCACCACCAAAGCTATATTTACAAAGGATAGCTCTTTATCAGCAAGGACAACAAATTTCTATAGATTTTAATTGTATTTCATCAAATTCCACAATGTAAAAATACATTCCACCAATCCTCAATGTAATCACTGGAACTGTTTAAATCGATGCTCGGTGAACTTCATACTTTTAAGCCCTTAACATTTATTTCTACTGATGCGTTTATAGATTCGTTGTACACTTTGATGAATGAGAACCGGGTGTGTCAGACCGAAAAGTTCACTGTTAACTTATAAGGGGAAATGAATGTATGCATATATTCCCGTAGAAAGGTCACAACGATTAAAGCTCAACAGTCTTTAATATTAAAAAAAAAACTGTTATATACCGTTAATGGCGACAATGGGATGAGGGTTGGAATGGTGGAAACATAAAAAATAGATATTATCAATTAGAAAAAAAAAAGGTGGAGTTGATGGTGGGGTGGGGGGGGGGGGATCCACCCATTAAGAAAGTGGGCGGTATCTCAAAACATAGAACATGAGTAGCAGACACAAGGAGATACACACACGCGCGCACGCCAAGCAAAGCCATTGTTCTCTTGATTATAATTTGCAGCGGTACTAACAATAAAGAAAGTATAGGCTAGAAGATTTAGGATAGGTAAACCGGGAAGTTGAAGGCCAATCTGCGAGAACGACAAGTTTATTTTAAAATAGACATATGCCCAGATTAGAGTTCGCAGGTATCCTATTGCACGCAATTAAATGTATTACATAGAGAAACAGGATATTTCGTATATCTCTACTTAAGCATCATTGTGTCTGGTAGCAAGATTTTTAGATTTTATCACGCGTGTGTAAGGGAGTTGGAGGTAGGTTTGTGTGTCAGTGTGTGCTAGTGCGCGCTGGTGAAGTAAATGGATAACTCTACATATCAGCTCACAAAGGTTGATGGTAAAGCGCTCGACTGTCGACCTGAAGATCCCTGGTTCAATCTCTGGTGATAAATAATGGATATTTCCGGTCATGGTTCAAATCCCCGCTAAATCTCCCGTGGTGCCTCCATGGCCATTGCACTATGGTGGGGATGAAAGAAGGGCGCCATAAACAGTTTATAGGATCTAAGAGATTTTATCTCATCCTTACACACACATTCACTGTAATCTAAATTACATGGAAAGGGGGGGGTACATAAAAACTTTATAAAATTAAACAAAAAGTATATCAAGTTCATTGCGTTACCATAGGGACTCCTTACACACACATTCACTGTAATCTAAATTACATGGAAAGGGGTGGGTACATAAAAACTTTATAAAATTAAACAAAAAGTATATCAAGTTCATTGCGTTACCATAGGGACGGATGGTCATGTGGGGTAAAGCACTCGACTGTCAACCTGAGGGTAACTGGTACGATCTCCGGTGAGGACCTAGGAAACTGTTCAGGTCTTGGCTCAAGTTCCCGATATATCTCCCGTGGTGCCTCCATGGCCGTTGCACTATCGGCTATGGTGGGGATGAAAGAAGGGCACCATAAAAACCGTCCCATTAGTGGTTCATAGGATCTAAGAGACTTCATCTCATACTTACAGGGACTTCACACACACACCATAGAAAATGGGAATGTTTTATCGGTTGCTTTTTTTTGTTGTTTCAGAATCTATTATGAGTACAAAGTAGAGGATAATTACCAAAAACAGGTACGATCAAATAGCATAAATAAAATTATGAGTAAGTGGCTAATTGTACTGCCCGGTGTGTACACAATAATTCAGTCAATTTTTAAAATTAGCTTCATTTGGTTTAGAGACAAAAATCGATATTTGTTCCATAACCATTTTTTTTTCTTTAAGGAGGATATATTTATCTCTTAGATCAAATAAAACAGTGGTTCTAAAAATGTGTAGGTTTCGCATACCACTATGAGTGCTGTTTTGTTTGGGAGGGGGGGGAGGGCTTTGTCCGTGGGGACATTTTAGGAATGAGATCATATATCTACCTAAAGCGATTTTGGCTATGAACAAATCCATCGGTTTTTGTCTTCGACCTGAGCTCTTTGATTAACATGGCAAATTCCTACACACTTCCTTATTTTAACCTAATGTGGAGCAATATATTCAAAAAAAAAAGAGATATGAAGATATGTTATCTGGTTTAATACCAGGAAGTACGTAAATAAAAAAAAAATAACCAGGACTGATGGATATAAATAAAATTACTTTAAATAAAAAAAAAATACTTCAAATAATAAGAAAAACGAGAGCAGCCAAAGCCTGGCTTGCCGAGATATATCATTTACTTACATGGTAGATGAGTTACCTGAAGTCTAGTCGGCTACCTACAAGATAAACTGAACCGGGTACATGTCTGGAGAGGTTATCAAGTGATAATTTATTGTGACGAGAGGATTAGAGTGAAAGGGATGGGGAACCGGGCCGGGGGGGGGGGTTCATCTCACAGGTAACCTACTTAACCACAGGCCAAAAATTACGCAGCGTAGATTAGAGAGAGTGGGAGTGAGGGGATGAGGGGGGGAGGAGGAAGGGGGGAAGAGGCTCACGCTCATGTCTTGTAATTAGCCACAGGTCAGTTTTTACTTTAATCAGCGTGTGGATATTCATTATTTTTTTTTTGTTCGGCCTTAGCTGAAACATAAGTCTGTAGTCTGGACATAAATAGTACAGAGAAAGACGAAATAAAAAATTAACAGATTTATACATAAGCGAAGCTAACAGATTTATACATAAGCGAAGCTAACAGATTTATACATACGCGAAGCTAACAGATTTATACATACGCGAAGCTAATAGATTGATACATACGCAAAGCTAACAGATTTATACATACGCGAAGCTAACAGATTTATACATACGCGAAGCCTAATAGATTGATACATACGCGAAGCTAACAGATTTATACATACGCGAAGCTAACAGATTTATACATAAGCGAAGCTAACAGATTGATACATACGCGAAGCTAACAGATTTATACATACGCGAAGCTGTATAATGTTTATATGCATACAAAGAATACAAAACTTTCTCCGCTACAAACAACTTGAAGTGTGAGCTCAATACACTTTCAATTTGCCGGGCTCTCAGGAAAACAAACAAAAAAAAATCACACACACACACACGACACATATTGCTGTAATAGCTGTCAATGTAGCCAATTGTGTCAAGAAAATTCTAATAAATGTTTAAAGCTTTCTTTAAATATTAATAAATTACATTTCAGGGGAGGGGGGGGGTGAAAAAAAATACGGTCCACTAAAAGCACCCGATGAACTGGAAAAGTTACAAATCTTCCCTCTCTTGACACCGAACACTTTGAGCTCTCGCTCCCAGAAGTAATGCACATAATCCAATTGACTCGCCCATCTTACCGTCACAGAGCGTCTTCGGAAGAGCTGGGGGTGAGGGGGTAAGGTGGGGGGAGGGGGGGAACACACTTTAAACTCGGCAACGGGTCAGACAATTACCTAGAATAAAGCATCGAAAAAAATAAACACAGAGTTCAAAATAATATTTTTTTTTCTTTCTCCGTCTATTTTTTTTTAAACAAACTTCGCGGAAATCAGCTGCGAAGCAATAAATAGTTCAGGACATTAAATCATTCCGAGAGCCATGGCGTGAGGTGAAGAATCTCGACCGAATTCTACAAAAAAATATAAATACAAATAAAAGGCATATACAGTCGACCATCGTTTGTTGCGGTTTACCGTTTCAAGGCCCTGACGCGAATTCTGAATTTTCTCCAACTAGAATTTTTATTACTTAGATGAAAGTGTAGAGATGCAAGGATATCATGTGACACAGAAGTGTAGAGATACAAGGATATCATGTGACACAGAAGTGTAGAGATACAAGGATATCATGTGACACAGATGTGTAGAGATACAAGGATATCATGTCCCATAGAAGTGTAGAGATACAAGGATATCATGTGCCAGAGAAGTGTAGAGATACAAGGATATCATGTGACACAGAAGTGTAGAGATACAAGGATATCATGTCCCATAGAAGTGTAGAGATACAAAGATATCATGTCCCATAGAAGTGTAGAGATACAAGGATATCACGTCCCATAGAAGTGTAGAGATACAAGGATATCACGTCCCATAGAAGTGTAGAGATACAAGGATATCACGTCCCAGAGAAGTGTAGAGATACAAAGATATCATGTTCCATAGAAGTGTAGAGATACAAGGATATCACGTCCCAGAGAAGTGTAGAGATACAAAGATATCATGTCCCAGAGAAGTGTAGAGATACAAAGATATCATGTCCCAGAGAAGTGTAGAGATACAAGGATATCACGTCCCATAGAAGTGTAGAGATACAAGGATATCACGTCCCAGAGAAGTGTAGAGATACAAGGATATCACGTCCCAGAGAAGTGTAGATACAAAGATATCATGTCCCATAGAAGTGTAGAGATACAAGGATATCACGTCCCAGAGAAGTGTAGAGATACAAAGATATCATGTCCCAGAGAAGTGTAGAGATACAAAGATATGTCCCAGAGAAGTGTAGAGATACAAAGATATCACGTCCCAGAGAAGTGTAGAGATACAAAGATATCACGTCCCAGAGAAGTGTAGAGATACAAAGATATCACGTCCCAGAGAAGTGTAGAGATACAAAGATATCACGTCCCAGAGAAGTGTAGAGATACAAAGATATCATGTCCCAGAGAAGTGTAGAGATACAAAGATATCATGTCCCAGAGAAGTGTAGAGATACAAAGATATCATGTCCCAGAGAAGTGTAGAGATACAAAGATATCATGTCCCAGAGAAGTGTAGAGATACAAAGATATCATGTCCCAGAGAAGTGTAGAGATACAAAGATATCATGTCCCAGAGAAGTGTAGAGATATAAAGATATCATGTCCCAGAGAAGTGTAGAGATACAAAGATATCATGTCCCAGAGAAGTGTAGAGATACAAAGATATCATGTCCCAGAGAAGTGTAGAGATACAAAGGTATCATGTTTCAGAGAAGTTTAGAGATACAAAGATATCATGTCCCAGAGAAGTGTAGAGATACAAAGATATCATGTCCCAGAGAAGTGTAGAGATACAAAGATATCATGTCCCAGAGAAGTGTAGAGATACAAGGATATCACGTCCCATAGAAGTGTAGAGATACAAGGATATCACGTCCCAGAGAAGTGTAGAGATACAAGGATATCACGTCCCAGAGAAGTGTAGAGATACAAAGATATCATGTCCCATAGAAGTGTAGAGATACAAGGATATCACGTCCCAGAGAAGTGTAGAGATACAAAGATATCATGCCCCAGAGAAGTGTAGAGATACAAAGATATGTCCCAGAGAAGTGTAGAGATACAAAGATATCACGTCCCAGAGAAGTGTAGAGATACAAAGATATCACGTCCCAGAGAAGTGTAGAGATACAAAGATATCACGTCCCAGAGAAGTGTAGAGATACAAAGATATCACGTCCCAGAGAAGTGTAGAGATACAAAGATATCACGTCCCAGAGAAGTGTAGAGATACAAAGATATCATGTCCCAGAGAAGTGTAGAGATACAAAGATATCATGTCCCAGAGAAGTGTAGAGATACAAAGATATCATGTCCCAGAGAAGTGTAGAGATACAAAGATATCATGTCCCAGAGAAGTGTAGAGATACAAAGATATCATGTCCCAGAGAAGTGTAGAGATACAAAGATATCATGTCCCAGAGAAGTGTAGAGATACAAAGATATCATGTCCCAGAGAAGTGTAGAGATACAAAGATATCATGTCCCAGAGAAGTGTAGAGATACAAAGATATCATGTCCTAGAGAAGTGTAGAGATACAAAGATATCATGTCCCAGAGAAGTGTAGAGATACAAAGATATCATGTCCCAGAGAAGTGTAGAGATACAAAGATATCATGTCCCAGAGAAGTGTAGAGATACAAAGATATCATGTCCCAGAGAAGTGTAGAGATACAAAGATATCATGTCCCAGAGAAGTGTAGAGATACAAAGATATCATGTCCCAGAGAAGTGTAGAGATACAAAGATATCATGTCCCAGAGAAGTGTAGAGATGACAAAAGATATCATGTCCCAGAGAAGTGTAGAGATACAAAGATATCATGTCCCAGAGAAGTGTAGAGATACAAAGATATCATGTCCCAGAGAAGTGCAGAGATACAAAGATATCATGTCCCAGAGAAGTGTAGAGATACAAAGATATCATGTCCCAGAGAAGTGTAGAGATACAAAGATATCATGTCCCAGAGAAGTGTAGAGATACAAAGATATCATGTCCCAGAGAAGTGTAGAGATACAAAGATATCATGCGTTACAAGATAACGGTGCGGCAAAGCATCCATTTATAATTTTTCTAACAGTGTGAGACATTTCAATAGCTAGTGATTATTATAATTCTGTGAGTTCTTTTTTTTTTCTATTCTAATTTATTAACACGCTCATAATCTTCTAACAGATCTCTCTCTCCCTCTCACATACACACATACTCACTAAGAGAATAAAATAAGAAAGGACCCCTCCTGACCCCCACCCCCACCATAACAAACACATACCCCCCCCTTCCCCTATTACAACTCGAGTCCAGGAGTCCAAGTCAGAAGCTCTCCAGGGGTCAATTATTACTGGACCTCATGTATTTTGCACCACTGTGCCGATGTTTTCCACCGCTGGTGGTTATTACATAGTGGATTTTTTTTTTTGTGTTGGCGGAGAATTCTTGCGGCCGTCCTAATGTCTCCACTCTTTACGTTTAGACTCGCACGGCTGCAGCTGTGGAGCATTACTTTGTCGGGACAATATAAGGGACAGTATTTACATAGAACAAAACACGTGTGTAGCTGGATCTTGACCAACTATAGACCATGCTACATGTAGCTGAACACGTGTGTAGCTTACTGTTGACCAACTATAGACAATGTTACGTGTAAATAAACACGTGTGTAGCTTGATGTTGACCAACTATAGACAATGTCACATGTAAATAAACACGAGTGTAGCTTGATCTTGACAATTTAGACAATGTTACACGTAACTGAACACGTGTGCAGCTTGATGTTATCCAACTATAGACAATGTCACATGTAAATAAACACGTGTGTAGCTTGACCTTGACAATTTAGACAATGTTACATGTAACTTGAACACGTGACAAGCTTGATCTTGACAATTTTAGACAATGTTACATGTAATATACTTGTGTAACTTTGTCAACTCTGGTTATGAGTAAAATAACATTTGTAGCTTTGTCAAATCTTGTTGAAGACAATGCTACAGGTAACATAAGTGTAACTTGGTCAGAGCCATCTATATCCACGTAATAAAACTTTTCAGGATCATTTAAAAAACAACAACACAAAAGCGTCAAGTGTACTTAGGTTGGTAGTAGTGGTACTATGGATTGATGAATCGCGAACTGCGTACAATAATTGGATATCGGTATAGAAGAATTAGGGCATACATTTCATCTTCCTTAATTGATTATGTGAAACAAAACTTTCGGAATTTCAACCGTTTATCAGGCCGATTTTACGGCAGGTGCACTAGGCGCGTATTTCTGGGGTCCCGTAAAATCCGACATTAATTTCCTTTTTTTAATGTCTTTCTTTATTCATATGGCTAAATATTTTCGTCTGTTCTCAATGCCACATCCACTTTAGCTTCTGCTATTAAGTAAAATTGTTCTATGTCTTATTTCTTATAGATTGCCTGAAAGGATGGTTTACTTATCTCTTAGACCCAATATGCCACTAGTGGGGAGGTTGTTGCGGTACCCTTCTTTTATCACCGCCATATCAGATGGTGCAATGGCAGCGGTGGCACCACAAGGGGACCGTAGGTAGGTGACCGGAAACGCGGAGAATTAAAAGCCGCAACCCACAGCATGCAGATTGGACTACATCATGTATTAGAATCGGACTATCTCATCCCCATCGGAAGTTTTTTTGAAATGCGCGTGCCGAGAATCGTATCGAGGTGTTTTCAAAAAAATGAAATGGTATCGTCCCATCTTTAGATGGCAGATTGTTGAAATTGAGTTACAGGAACAAAAAATCATTTAAGGTTAAAATAAAGCTGTAATAAGGAATGCAGTGACGCCATCAATATCACGTGACAACATTGCATAACAATTATTGTCACATTAGCCCGTCAAAGCTAGACATGAAAATTTAATTGAACAAAAAAAAAAATGAATGTGATGAAGCAAACCAGACAGTTTGGTGGAAAGAGGGGGGGCGCCATTTACGTAAATCACCCAACTGTAACACCTAGTCTGAAGGTATATGGTGACCTCCCATTGAGCATGTCTACATGGTAACACACCCCCTCCCCCCCCCCTCCCAAGACAACAATAGACCGGTCACGCCAGATCTGTCATCGTGTCATCATCTATTGACCTCACTCGGACATTGATTGGTCGGCTCTGTCATAACAAGCCCCCCCCTCTCCCCCTTCCCCGCTGGAGGGGGGGGGATGGGCAGCCGACGGGGGCAGGAAATAGAGCGGAAGTCCGGAAATTGCATGATGGGACCTGACAATGGTTTAGGAGGGGATGGTTGGGGGGCTGGGTCTTTAGAAGCAATGCTCTTTTCTCTTTTTTTTTCGGAATTAATTATGCAATAGCGGTAAGTCCTAAGTCATAGAATTTTATTTTCACCCCTTAACAGATGCTTTTCAATTAGTTTATTTTCAAATATTAGTACTATTAAAACATATTTCCTGGGACAGAATTGTATAAATGAGAAAATTTCAGAGTCGATAAACTTTCATAATATAAGCGTCTTGGTTCTATTGTCATCTAAAAGTTGGCAAGGAATGAATTAAGTACTATGGTACAGACATTGAAATTTTACTACAGCATTGATCACGAATATATATGTAAATGCGATACATATATCTGCGTAATTGGGTTAAAGGGTAAGTAAATGTCTGAATAATATGTTGGCTAAATAGAATATTCAATAAAGAATAAATAGATCAACAACATTTATAATAATTTAATTTCTACAGCTAATATCTGAGATTTCGGAAGAATATTAATTGTACAATAATGATTAAGGAGTTTCTTTAGTTGGTTTTTAAAAAATTTTCTTCAATGCATTTTATATTTTCTTCTGTCTATAAAACTTTCAATAATAAGATACACTTTAAAATGAAAGAAATTTAATTAGGATAGCCTGTTTGTAGCAGCGATGGAGGGGGGGGGGGGGGGAAGGGTTCTTTTGCCAATTTCTATGTTAGATTCTTGGAGTTGAGTTCGGCATACCTAAAGACAGCTTTGTTCTAAGCCCGCTAAGTAATGGTCAACAACGACATCACGTTACTTTAACTAGCCATGACCACGTCATGGCCGTGGATGGCTGACATTATTTCAAGAATTCAAGCCCGTCGCATTGACCGTACGGTTCAATATTCCAATAGAATCTGTCACTAAAAAAAAAAAAATTGGAAAGCCCAAAGGGTCAACATTACATTACCCCACCTCCTCACCGTTCCACCCGTTCAGTAGGTGTGCACAGTATGAACCCTCCCCCTACACACACACACACACACACACACACACACACACACACCATTCTCCTCCAAGTAATGAGAGTTCCATGTTGATAAGGAGTCAACAGTCTGTCAGCATGGGCTCAATGGATACATCTCCATCAGCCCGTAACCCCCCTCCTCCCACCCTCGACTGCAAAACCTCCCCAAAACCTCCCCAACCGGCTTCGGGCTTATTGTGTGGCGGGTAATAACTGCTGACATTCCTGACTTGACTGCTCATCAATTTGCCATGCTGCATTGATTTCTATTAGTGATTCTTTTCTTTTTTACGTATTGCCCTCATACAGCGGGCATAATTATTTCTGGGTATAAAGAGAGAGAGACAGAGAGATAGATGGCTATTTTTGTGGTAGTTTCGGACATTATATAAATACTAGCTGTACCCTGCAAGACCTTTGCATAGAGTTATATCCCTAAGGCTTGATCGGTAGGCTAGGTTATTTTTTTTTTTTGGTTTCGGGCAGATTTTTTCATGATTGTATTTTAAACTGGAATACTGTTGTATTAATTCTTTACTTTCGATTCAACGCAGAGCCCAAATCGCTATTATATATAAATATTATTATTTTAACTATAATATATCAAACTGTATTATTTAAATATAGAAAATTGTGCGATAAAATACATTTTAATGAACTCACCCAGACGCTTTCATTAATCCACAGTAGTTTTAAAAATTGAAGTCACGCACCCCCACATCCCCTCCCACATAAAGGTAAATATTATCAAGTATCATACATGTAGTTGGAGCCGATGTTACAGATGGTCAGAGATGATGTTACAGATAGTCAGAGATGATGTTACAGATAGTCAGAGATGATGTTATAGATAGTCAGAGATGATGTTACAGATAGTCCGAGATGATGTTATAGATAGTCAGAGATGATGTTACAGATAGTCCGAGATGATGTTATAGATAGTCAGAGATGATGTTACGGATAGTCAGAGATGATGTTACGGATAGTCAGAGATGATGTTACAGATAGTCAGAGATGATGTTACAGATAGTCCGAGATGATGTTATAGATAGTCAGAGATGATGTTACAGATAGTCAGAGATGATGTTATAGATAGTCAGAGATGATGTTACAGATAGTCCGAGATGATGTTATAGATAGTCAGAGATGATGTTACAGATAGTCAGAGATGATGTTACGGATAGTCGATGATGTTACAGATAGTCAGAGATGATGTTACAGATAGTCCGAGATGATGTTATAGATAGTCAGAGATGATGTTACAGATAGTCAGAGATGATGTTACGGATAGTCAGAGATGATGTTACGGATAGTCGATGATGTTAGAGATAGTCAGAGTTGATGTTATAGGTAGTCAGAGATGATGTTACAGATAGTCAGAGATGATGTTACAGATAGTCAGAGATGATGTTACAGATAGTCAGAGATGATGTTACAGATAGTCAGAGATGATGTTTCGGATAGTCAGAGATGATGTTACAGATAGTCCGAGATGATGTTTCGGATAGTCAGAGATGATGTTACAGATAGTCAGAGATGATGTTACAGATAGTCAGAGATGATGTTACAGATAGTCAGAGATGATGTTACAGATAGTCAGAGATGATGTTACAGATAGTCAGAGATGATGTTACAGATAGTCCGAGATGATGTTACAGATAGTCCGAGATTATGTTACAGATAGTCCGAGATGATGTTACAGATAGTCCGAGATGATGTTACAGATAGTTCGAGATGATGTTACAGATAGTCAGAGATGATGTTACAGATAGTCAGAGGTGATGTTACAGATAGTCAGAGCTGATTTAATAGATAAACGGAGAGGATGTTACCTCGCTTGTCCATGGGACAGCTTTTTCTACAATACTGTAGGATGGGATGGGAGACAATCGTCTCAGTAAGTAGAAACAAACAAAACAAAAATTACCGTACTTTCCCCAACAAATGTTTTTTTGTTTGTTTGTTTTTGTTTTCGCTGTGTTTGGGGGGGGGAATTATTTAAAAAGAAAAGCAAAGTGACTCGACCAGCTATTAAAACAAAAGAAAAAAGCAGATAAACAGACAGACAGACAGACAGACAGACAGAACCGGATAAGCAGACAAAGGTCGTTTCAATTAACGGTTACTCGATTATCCTATATGGTAAGTTACTGTTGACGTAATGTGGACAAGTGAGGGTGGGGCGGAAATGGGAAAGAGGCGCGAGAGACAGAGAGATAGAAAGAGAGAGAGAGAGAGAGAGAGAGAGAGAGAGAGAGAGATAGAGAGAGAGAGAAACAGACTAAATTATTTTATGAGCAGTGCAAGTCCAGCCTAATATTATTCCTGACCCCCCCTCCCACCCCCAGTATTTGGTTTGTGCCGAGATAACAAAACTTACAATTTCAACCCAACCTTGATTGATTTAAATATAAAAAAAAAAGGAAATCTAATTGTAAACTAACTAAGAGTGCATACGTGAGTGGCCTTAACTACTTCAATCTACTTATAACAAACGGTACACTTGATCTACTTTGCCTCAGTTTAACCAGGTTACCCATAAACAATCACAAACGTGTGTACCAATCACAAACACTGACCGATATTTCTGAAGAATTCTGAAAATTTCAAAATCCGACACGATACTGGATTCCGCGGGATGTAACCAGTGGATTTTATAGAAAGTTCGATGATTTAGATTTGGCAGCAAAGAAATCGGAAAAAAACCCTCCGATTCCGATATCCAAAAATGTTCCTTTATTTTACCCTAAAACGTTACTCTATTTTATCCTATTTTACCATAAAACGTTCCATTATTTTGCCCCCAAAAATGTTATTTTATTTTACCCTCAAAATGTTCCTTTCTTTCTGGCACCGATGTCATCATTATGAATGAGTATAATTTCCGCCAACGATTAAAAGCGATGGAAGTGAGAATTAATAAGTATATGCGTTGTTATATATCAATAATGAATGACCTACTAGCCTAAACACTCTATTAGCATAGGAAATAAAAAAAACCAGGACAAATTAAAACTCTAAACAATAAATGTCTACACAAATGAATGCCCTGTTTACATCTACATCTAGAATGAATGGATACAAAACTTTCTTGTGCACTGTTTCATAACCAGATCATGTATGTATGTACACGTCATTCAATCCATAGGCGTACAGTAAAATTGATCAGAATATGACCTCAAGTTATATAGTTCAAGGGGTTGGGGGTGGGGGGGGGGGAGGGAAGGGAGACAACGACCAAGAAAGGTAGACAATTAAAATCGGAAAAAAAAAAGAATCTAAAATACGTTTAGAGTTGTCTTCTCATAGCGCATACGTCATCACATGACATTAATGAAATATTTATATCTGTGACCTTTTTTGACAAAATTCCCAATGGAGTAGAAAAAAAAAGAAAAAAAGAAGATAAAAAAAAAGGGGAAAATGACAAAACAAAGGGTAAAAACATTAAAAAAAAAGTCTTGCCCAGGAATGCGTCTGTCTATTGAAAGAAAGTCGTCAATGTATGTGTGTGGGGGGGAAGGGGGTAATAGATTGTTACTAAACACCCTAGGATTATTTTACCCTTCTCTCTGACACTTTGCACAACAAAAAAAAAAACTTGTGTTGGTCAGCCGAACGTGGTGTCTTCTTGAACTACAGATAAAAACTCGGCCAGGAGCTGACAGGGGGGGGGTGGATGGGACGCAGCTTACATCGGGTCTGGAGGGGGTGGGGGGTGTATATTAGGAGATCAGACGAGTGTTGAACTTAAATATACAGAGTCGGAGGTAGTGTTAAATGAGATGAATGGATGAAGGGAAAAGAGGGGGGGGGATAGAAACACCGGTGGAGGATGTGTGACAGAGCAGTGGTTCTGAAAGTGTGGGTCAAGACCACCGGTGGAGGATGTGTGACAGAGCAGTGGTTCTGAAAGTGTGGGTCAAGACCACCACCGGTGGAGGATGTGTGACAGAGCAGTGGTTCTGAAAGTGTGGGTCAAGACCACCGGTGGAGGATGTGTGACAGAGCAGTGGTTCTGAAAGTGTGGGTCAAGACCACCACCGGTGGAGGATGTGTGACAGAGCAGTGGTTCTGAAAGTGGGGTCAAGACCACCGGTGGAGGATGTGTGACAGAGCAGTGGTTCTGAAAGTGTGGGTCAAGACCACCACCGGTGGAGGATGTGTGACAGAGCAGTGGTTCTGAAAGTGTGGGTCAAGACCACCACCGGTGGAGGATGTGTGACAGAGCAGTGGTTCTGAAAGTGTGGGTCAAGACCACCGGTGGAGGATGTGTGACAGAGCAGTGGTTCTGAAAGTGTGGGTCAAGACCACCGGTGGAGGATGTGACAGAGCAGTGGTTCTGAAAGTGTGGGTCAAGACCACCACAGAACAGGTGGAGGGTGGATGTGTGACAGAGCAGTGGTTCTGAAAGTGTGGGTCAAGACCACCGGTGGAGGATGTGTGACAGAGCAGTGGTTCTGAAAGTGTGGGTCAAGACCACCGGTGGAGGATGCGTGACAGTAGGATGTGTGACAGTGGAGGACAGACCACTACTGGTGGAGGATGTGACAGAGCAGTGGTTCTGAAAGTGTGGGTCAAGACCACCGGTGGAGGATGTGTGACAGAGCAGTGGTTCTGAAAGTGTGGGTCAAGACCACCACCGGTGGAGGATGTGTGACAGAGCAGTGGTTCTGAAAGTGTGGGTCAAGACCACTTGGTGGAGGATGTGTGACAGAGCAGTGGTTCTGAAAGTGTGGGTCAAGACCACCAGAGCAGTGGTTCTGGAAAGTGTGGGTCAAGACCACCACCGGTGGAGGATGTGTGACAGAGCAGTGGTTCTGAAAGTGTGGGTCAAGACCACCACCGGTGGAGGATGTGTGACAGAGCAGTGGTTCTGAAAGTGTGGGTCAAGACCACCGGTGGAGGATGTGTGACAGAGCAGTGGTTCTGAAAGTGTGGGTCAAGACCACCACCGGTGGAGGATGTGTGACAGAGCAGTGGTTCTGAAAGTGTGGGTCAAGACCACCGGTGGAGGATGTGTGACAGAGCAGTGGTTCTGAAAGTGTGGGTCAAGACCACCACTGGTGGAGGATGTGTGACAGAGCAGTGGTTCTGAAAGTGTGGGTCAAGACCACCGGTGGAGGATGTGTGACAGAGCAGTGGTTCTGAAAGTGTGGGTCAAGACCACCGGTGGAGGACAGTAGACAGAGCAGTGGTTCTGAAAGTGTGGGTCAAGACCACCGGTGGAGGATGTGACAGAGCAGTGGTTCTGAAAGTGTGGGTCAAGACCACCACCGGTGGAGGATGTGTGACAGAGCAGTGGTTCTGAAAGTGTGGGTCAAGACCACCGGTGGAGGATGTGTGACAGAGCAGTGGTTCTGAAAGTGTGGGTCAAGACCACCACCGGTGGAGGATGTGTGACAGAGCAGTGGTTCTGAAAGTGTGGGTCAAGACCACCGGTGGAGGATGTGTGACAGAGCAGTGGTTCTGAAAGTGTGGGTCAAGACCACCACCGGTGGAGGATGTGTGACAGAGCAGTGGTTCTGAAAGTGTGGGTCAAGACCACCGGTGGAGGATGTGTGACAGAGCAGTGGTTCTGAAAGTGTGGGTCAAGACCACCGGTGGAGGATGTGACAGAGCAGTGGTTCTGAAAGTGTGGGTCAAGACCACCGGGGTGGAGGATGTGTGACAGAGCAGTGGTTCTGAAAGTGTGGGTCAAGACCACCGGGTGGAGGATGTGTGACAGAGCAGTGGTTCTGAAAGTGTGGGTCAAGACCACCACCGGTGGAGGATGTGTGACAGAGCAGTGGTTCTGAAAGTGTGGGTCAAGACCACTGGTGGAGGATGTGTGACAGAGCAGTGGCTCTGAAAGTGTGGGTCAAGACCACCACCGGTGGAGGATGTGTGACAGAGCAGTGGTTCTGAAAGTGTGGGTCAAGACCACCGGTGGAGGATGTGTGACAGAGCAGTGGTTCTGAAAGTGTGGGTCAAGACCACCGGTGGAGGATGTGACAGAGCAGTGGTTCTGAAAGTGCGTGGGTCAAGACCACCACCGGTGGAGGATGTGTGACAGAGCGAGTGGTTCTGGAAAGTGTGGGTCAAGACCACCGGTGGAGGATGTGACAGAGCAGTGGTTCTGAAAGTGTGGGTCAAGACCACCACCGGTGGAGGATGTGTGACAGAGCAGTGGTTCTGAAAGTGTGGGTCAAGACCACCACTGGTGGAGTATGTGTGACAGAGCAGTGGTTCTGAAAGTGTGGGTCAAGACCACCGGTGGAGGATGTGTGACAGAGCAGTGGTTCTGAAAGTGTGGGTCAAGACCACCACCGGTGGAGGATGTGTGACAGAGCAGTGGTTCTGAAAGTGTGGGTCAAGACCACCACCGTGGAGGATGTGTGACAGAGCAGTGGTTCTGAAAGTGTGGGTCAAGACCACCGGTGGAGGATGTGTGACAGAGCAGTGGTTCTGAAAGTGTGGGTCAAGACCACCACCGGTGGAGGATGTGTGACAGAGCAGTGGTTCTGAAAGTGTGGGTCAAGACCACCGGTGGAGGATGTGTGACAGAGCAGTGGTTCTGAAAGTGTGGGTCAAGACCACCACCGGTGGAGGATGTGTGACAGAGCAGTGGTTCTGAAAGTGTGGTCAAGACCACCGGTGGAGGATGTGTGACAGAGCAGTGGTTCTGAAAGTGTGGGTCAAGACCACCACCGGTGGAGGATGTGTGACAGAGCAGTGGTTCTGAAAGTGTGGGTCAAGACCACCACCTCCGTGGAGGATGTGTGACAGAGCAGTGGTTCTGAAAGTGTGGGTCAAGACCACCGGTGGAGGATGTGTGACAGAGCAGTGGTTCTGAAAGTGTGGGTCAAGACCACCACCGGTGGAGGATGTGTGACAGAGCAGTGGTTCTGAAAGTGTGGGTCAAGACCACCGGTGGAGGATGTGTGACAGAGCAGTGGTTCTGAAAGTGTGGGTCAAGACCACCACCGGTGGAGGATGTGTGACAGAGCAGTGGTTCTGAAAGTGTGGGTCAAGACCACCGGTGGAGGATGTGTGACAGAGCAGTGGTTCTGAAAGTGTGGGTCAAGACCACCGGTGGAGGATGTGTGACAGAGCAGTGTGTGACAGAGCAGTGGTTCTGAAAGTGTGGGTCAAGACCACCGGTGGAGGATGTGTGACAGAGCAGTGGTTCTGGAAAGTGGGGGCAAGACCACCACCGGTGGAGGATGTGTGACAGAGCAGTGGTTCTGAAAGTGTGGGTCAAGACCACCGGTGGAGGATGTGTGACAGAGCAGTGGTTCTGAAAGTGTGGGTCAAGACCACCACCGGTGGAGGATGTGTGACAGAGCAGTGGTTCTGAAAGTGTGGGTCAAGACCACCGGTGGAGGATGTGTGACAGAGCAGTGGTTCTGAAAGTGTGGGTCAAGACCACCACCGTGGAGTGGCGTATGTGACAGAGCAGTGGTTCTGAAAGTGTGGGTCAAGACCACCGGTGGAGGATGTGTGACAGAGCAGTGGTTCTGAAAGTGTGGGGTCAAGACCACCACCGGTGGAGGATGTGTGACAGAGCAGTGGTTCTGAAAGTGTGGGTCAAGACCACCGGTGGAGGATGTGTGACAGAGCAGTGGTTCTGAAAGTGTGGGTCAAGACCACCGGTGGAGGATGTGTGACAGAGCAGTGGTTCTGAAAGTGTGGGTCAAGACCACCACCGGTGGAGGATGTGTGACAGAGCAGTGGTTCTGAAAGTGTGGGTCAAGACCACCGGTGGAGGATGTGTGACAGAGCAGTGGTTCTGAAAGTGTGGGTCAAGACCACCACCGGTGGAGGATGTGTGACAGAGCAGTGGTTCTGAAGTGTGGGTCAAGACCACCGGTGGAGGATGTGTGACAGAGCAGTGGTTCTGAAAGTGTGGGTCAAGACCACCGGTGGAGGATGTGTGACAGAGCAGTGGTTCTGAAAGTGTGGGTCAAGACCACCGGTGGAGGATGTGACAGAGCAGTGGTTCTGGCAAGTGTGGGTCAAGACCACCACCTGGTGGAGGGATGTGACAGAGCAGTGGTTCTGAAAGTGTGGGTCAAGACCACCGGTGGAGGATGTGTGACAGAGCAGTGGTTCTGAAAGTGTGGGTCAAGACCACCACCGGTGGAGGATGTGTGACAGAGCAGTGGTTCTGAAAGTGTGGGTCAAGACCACCGGTGGAGGATGTGTGACAGAACAGTGGTTCTGAAAGTGTGGGTCAAGACCACCACCGGTGGAGGATGTGTGGTTCTGAAAAGTGTGGGGTCAAGACCACCGGTGGAGGATGTGACAGAGCAGTGGTTCTGAAAGTGTGGGTCAAGACCACCGGTGGAGGATGTGTGACAGAGCAGTGGTTCTGAAAGTGTGGGTCAAGACCACCACCGGTGGAGGATGTGTGACAGAGCAGTGGTTCTGAAAGTGTGGGTCAAGACCACCACCGGTGGAGGATGTGACAGAGCAGTGGTTCTGAAAGTGTGGGTCAAGACCACCACCGGTGGAGGATGTGTGACAGAGCAGTGGTTCTGAAAGTGTGGGTCAAGACCACCACCGGTGGAGGATGTGTGACAGAGCAGTGGTTCTGAAAGTGTGGGTCAAGACCACCGGTGGAGGATGTGTGACAGAGCAGTGGTTCTGAAAGTGTGGGTCAAGACCACCACCGGTGGAGGATGTGTGACAGAGCAGTGGTTCTGAAAGTGTGGGTCAAGACCACCGTGGAGGATGGAGGATGTGTGACAGAGCAGTGGTTCTGAAAGTGTGGGTCAAGACCACCGGTGGAGGATGTGTGACAGAGCAGTGGTTCTGAAAGTGTGGGTCAAGACCACCACCGGTGGGAGGATGTGTGACAGAGCAGTGGTTCTGAAAGTGGGTCAAGACCACCGGTGGAGGATGTGTGACAGAGACTGAAAGTGGGTCAAGACCACCACCGGTGGAGGATGTGTGACAGAGCAGTGGTTCTGAAAGTGTGGGTCAAGACCACCGGTGGAGGATGTGTGACAGAGCAGTGGTTCTGAAAGTGTGGGTCAAGACCACCACCGGTGGAGGATGTGTGACAGAGCAGTGGTTCTGAAAGTGTGGGTCAAGACCACCGGTGGAGGATGTGTGACAGAGCAGTGGTTCTGAAAGTGTGGGTCAAGACCACCACCGGTGGAGGATGTGTGACAGAGCAGTGGTTCTGAAAGTGTGGGTCAAGACCACCGGTGGAGGATGTGTGACAGAGCAGTGGTTCTGAAAGTGTGGGTCAAGACCACCGGTGGAGGATGTGTGACAGAGCAGTGGTTCTGAAAGTGTGGGTCAAGACCACCGTGAGGAGTGAGCAGTGGTTCTGAGTGTGGGTCAAGAGGTGGAGGATGTGTGACAGAGCAGGTTCTGAAAAAGTGGGTCACCACCGTGAGGATGTGTGACAGAGCAGTGGTTCTGGTGGAGGATGTGTGACAGAGCAGTGGTTCTGAAAGTGTGGGTCAAGACCACCACCGGTGGAGGATGTGTGACAGAGCAGTGGTTCTGGAAAGTGTGGTCTGGAAAGTGGGGGTCAAGACCACCGGTGGAGGATGTGTGACAGAGCAGTGGTTCTGAAAGTGTGGGTCAAGACCACCACCGGTGGAGGATGTGTGACAGAGCAGTGGTTCTGAAAGTGTGGGTCAAGACCACCGGTCAGAGCAGTGGTTCTGGGTGTGGGTCAAGACCACCACCGGTGGAGGATGTGTGGGACAGAGCAGTGGTTCTGAAAGTGTGGGTCAAGACCACCGGTGGAGGATGTGTGACAGAGCAGTGGTTCTGAAAGTGTGGGTCAAGACCACCGGTGGAGGATGTGTGACAGAGCAGTGGTTCTGAAAGTGTGGGTCAAGACCACCGGTGGAGGATGTGTGACAGAGCAGTGGTTCTGAAAGTGTGGGTCAAGACCACCACCGGTGGAGGATGTGTGACAGAGCAGTGGTTCTGAAAGTGTGGGTCAAGACCACCGGTGGAGGATGTGTGACAGAGGATGTGCAGAGCAGTGGTTCTGAAAGTGTGGGTCAAGACCACCACCGGTGGAGGATGTGTGACAGAGCAGTGGTTCTGAAAGTGTGGGTCAAGACCACCACCGTGGAGGATGTGTGACAGAGCAGTGGTTCTGAAAGTGTGGGTCAAGACCACCGGTGGAGGATGTGACAGAGCAGTGGTTCTGAAAGTGTGGGTCAAGACCACCACCGGTGGAGGATGTGTGACAGAGCAGTGGTTCTGAAAGTGTGGGTCAAGACCACCGGTGGAGGATGTGTGACAGAGCAGTGGTTCTGAAAGTGTGGGTCAAGACCACCACCGGTGGAGGATGTGTGACAGAGCAGTGGTTCTGAAAGTGTGGGTCAAGACCACCACCGGTGGAGGATGTGTGACAGAGCAGTGGTTCTGAAAGTGTGGGTCAAGACCACCGGTGGAGGATGTGTGACAGAGCAGTGGTTCTGAAAGTGTGGGTCAAGACCACCACCGGTGGAGGATGTGTGACAGAGCAGTGGTTCTGAAAGTGTGGGTCAAGACCACCGGTGGAGGATGTGTGACAGAGCAGTGGTTCTGAAAGTGTGGGTCAAGACCACCGGTGGAGGATGTGTGATAGAGCAGTGGTTCTGAAAGTGTGGGTCAAGACCACCACCGGTGGAGGATGTGTGACAGAGCAGTGGTTCTGAAAGTGTGGGTCAAGACCACCGGTGGAGGATGTGTGACAGAGCAGTGGTTCTGAAAGTGTGGGTCAAGACCACCACCGGTGGAGGATGTGTGACAGAGCAGTGGTTCTGAAAGTGTGGGTCAAGACCACCGGTGGAGGATGTGTGACAGAGCAGTGGTTCTGAAAGTGTGGGTCAAGACCACCACCGGTGGAGGATGTGTGACAGAGCAGTGGTTCTGAAAGTGTGGGTCAAGACCACCACCGGTGGAGTATGTGTGACAGAGCAGTGGTTCTGAAAGTGTGGGTCAAGACCACCGGTGGAGGATGTGTGACAGAGCAGTGGTTCTGAAAGTGTGGGTCAAGACCACCACGGTGGAGGATGTGTGACAGAGCAGTGGTTCTGAAAGTGTGGGTCAAGACCACCACCGGTGGAGGATGTGTGACAGAGAAGTGGTTCTGAAAGTGTGGGTCAAGACCACCGGTGGAGGATGTGTGACAGAGCAGTGGTTCTGAAAGTGTGGGTCAAGACCACCATGGTGGAGATGTGTGACAGAGCAGTGGTTCTGAAAGTGTGGGTCAAGACCACCGGTGGAGATGTGTGACAGAGCAGTGGTTCTGAAAGTGGGGTCAAGACCACCACAGGTGGAAGATGGTTAAGAGGATGTGGATAGAGCAGTGGTTCTGAAAGTAAGGGTCAACACCACCTTTGGTGGAGGATGTGTGACAGAGCAGTGGTTCTGAAAGTGTGGGTCATGTATCACTGGTGGAGGATGTGTGACAGAGTAGTGGTTCTGAAAGTGTGGGTCAAGACCACCACCGGTGGAGGATGTGCTACAGAGCAGTGGTTCTGAAAGTGTGGGTCAAGACCACTGGTGGAGGTTGTGCACAGACCAGTGGTTCTGAAAGGGTGGTGAATGGCTACCATGGTGGAGGATGTGACAGAGCAGTGTGTCTCTGAAAGTATTTGTCAAGACCACCACTGGTGGAGGATGTGACAGAGCAGTTGTTCCGTGTGTGGGTCAAGACCACCACCGGTGGAGGCCGTGACAGAGCAGTGGCTCTGAAAGTGTGGGTCAAGACCACCGGTGGAGGATGTGGTACAGAGCAGTGGTTCTGAAAGTGTGGCTCAAGACCACTGGTGGAGGATGTCACAGAGCAGTGGTTCTGAAAGTGTGGGTCAAGACCACCACTGGTGGAGTGGATGTGACAAAGGGTGGTTCTGAAAGTGTGGGTCAACACCACCGGTGGATGTACATGAGCATGGTTCTGAAAGGGGGTCAAGGACTGGTCACCGGTGGAGGATGTGACACAGGTATTCTGAAAGTGTGGGTCAAGACCACTGGTGGAGGATGTGTGACACAGTAGTGCTTCTGAAAGTGTGGGTCAAGACCACACTTGGCAGGAGATGACAGAGCAGTGGTTCTGAAAGTGTGGGTCAAGACCACCGGTGTAGGATGTGTTACAGAGCAGTGGTTCTGGTGCTGTGGGTCAAGACTCACCTGGTGAGGATGTTTGACAGAGCAGTGGTTCTGAAAGTGTGGGTCAAGACCACCACTGGTGGAGGATGCGGGCGAGCAGTGGGGCCTTGAAAATGGGGGAAAACCACACTGTGGAGGATGTGGTACAGAGCAGTGGTTCTTGAAAGTGGGGTCAAGATCACCACTGGTGGAGGATGTGTGACACAGTAGTGGTTCTGAAAAGGTGGTCAAGACCACTGGTGGAGGATGTGATACAGAGCAGTGGTTCTGGTGTTGTGGGTCTACTCCACTGAATTGTGAGGATGTCACATCAGTGGTGGTTGTGTAATGGTCTTTACCATCGGTGGAGGATAAGCATAGAGCAGTGGTTCTGAAAGGGTGGGCAAGACTATCGGGAGGATGCTTTACAGAGCAGTGTTCTGAAAGTGGGTCAAGACCACCAGGAGGGCGGTCATGGAGCAGCAGGTTCTGAAAGGGGTCAAGACCACCGGTGGAGATGTGTGACAGACCAGTGGTTCTGAAAGTGTGGGCTGTCAGACCACCACCGTGGAGGATGTGACAGAGCAGTGGTTCTGAAAGGTGGGTCATGACTGGCCTGTGCAGGATGTTTTCATATTATGTTCTGAAAGTGTGGTTCAAGACCACCACCGGCGGAGGATGTGTGACAGAACAGTGGTTCTGAGCAATGAGGGGGAAGACCGCAGGGGGAGGATGTAAAAGACAGAGCAGTGGTTCTGAAAGTGGGGGTCAAGACCACTGCCGAAGCAGGATGTGTGACAGAGAAGTGGTTCTGAAAGTGGGGGTCGGGGCCACGTGGAGGATGTGTGACAGGAGCAGTGCTTCTTTGAGTGGGGGTCAAGACCACCGGTGGAGATGTGGTCAGAGCAGTGGTTCCTGAAAGTGTGGTCAAAACGTCTGCAGGGAGGATGTGTGACATGACCAGTGACTATGATGCAGGTCAGAGACCCACCAGTCAGGTAGCGAGAAACATGTCTACTGGGACGTGACACACAGTGATTTATAATTAAATGTTTTATAAAGTTATTTCATATTCGTTTGCATATTTACATGTTTTTTTTTGTATTAATCAACCAAAAATGGGCACATTGGCAAAAGTACAAAGGAAAAGATCAAATCAGAAAGGATCAATCTCGCTTTTAAATCTCAGCCTGACATTTTGCTTTTTCTTAACAGGTGATAAGGGAAAGCGTAAAAATAAGAGAACCACACTGAGGAGAGAGAGAGAAAGTAGAGAGAGAGAGAGAAAGAGAGAGAGAGAGAGAGAGAAAATAATTGCAGTGGGGCACACAAAGAGTATAGAAAGACGGAAAACACGTCTGTATAAATTTATATGTTCATGCATATATATATATATATATATATATATATATATATATATATATATATATAGGAGAGGAGAGAGAGAGAGATTACAGTGTGGGAAGAGTGTGGGAAGGGAGGAAACACGGAGTTGTAAGAATCGGAATATGAGAAAGGATATGTAACAGCGAAAATAGAGAATGAGACATAGTGAAGCAATAATCAGAGTGAGAATTGGACAAATAAAAGACGTGATACGGCGAATGGAAAGAGGAATACTGTGATGTTAAGTGAGATAACAGGGGATTGAGAATCGACCTTTATAGAGGTAGAGAATTTCGGAATGAAAAGAGGAAAATAAGAAATGAAAAATTAGGAAAACAACAACAAAGTGAACATTATAGGAAAGTGAACTTTATAGAAAGGTGAACTTTATAGAAAAGTGAACATTTATAGAAAAGTGAACTTTATAGGTCAATAGTGAACTTTATAGAAAGTGAACATCATAGAAAAGTAAACAATATAGAGTAGGAGAAGTGAACACTCATAGAATAGAAAAGTAAACATTGTAGAATAAAACAGTGAACATTGTAGAATAAAACAGTGAACATCGTAGAATAGAAAGTAAACATAATAGTTAGAACGGAAGTGTGAACATTATAAAATGAAAAAGTGAACGTTAGACCCAGAAGAAAGTGAGACCATACAAGTGACAAGTGTAATGATGATGGAATGACAAGAATGTGATACCACTGTACTGATAGTGAAATAGTGAGGTTGTGGTGAGAACGAGAAAGTCAGAGAATTAAAATGTAAAGCGAGACGACGTTCTAGGTACCAAATTGACAGATGAGGATATGAATAGTTGAAGAAAATTAAACGGAATTGTGGTAGGTCGGGGAAAGAGAGGAATATGAGAGCAGAGAGAGAGGGGTGAGAGGAATAGAGAGAGGTAGGAAAGGAGTAACATGGAGAGGAAAGATGGGGGAGAGCAGTGAGAGAGAAGGCCATAGACCAATGTTTCTACATGAGCAGATAAAAATAATAACATATTTCTTTCCCAGTCAAGTCAATCAGTGAAACTGGCAGAATACACGGTGCAAGAATCAGAAACATGCTCCTGTTGGGAGACCACTGCCACATGCTGGTTTCTAGCACAGATCGTAATAATTGTGTGTGTGTGGCTTTAAACGAAATAACTATAGCAAAAAAGTGACTTTCACATTTAAAATAAAATAAAAAAATATCTCACTTTTCGTTGCACCTATTAATGCAAGGTTAGAAGTTAAAGGTTACTAAAAAACTCATGTTCGATTTAATTCACCTTATCAGGCAATCATTACTGTGCAAAAAATAAAGTGATACAAAAAAGAGGTACAATAAGTTTAATTAAGTAACCACTCAAAACAGATGCTGAAACATAATGAGGATAAAATAAAACCATTTGCTTTATCACAAACCTATAAAAAAAAGAGCGTGAAGTGGATCTTATCGTCGGCAACAATCAAGGGACATAATCAATAGCTGGCACTCCTCAAGCATTCAATATTGGCTTTAACACTAAGCGCTACAGCCGTGGTCGGCACCCAAGACCATCTCAAAATATAATTCTGTGGTCGAGAATTTGTTTTTTTTTTTTGTTTTTAAAAACAATTTATACACAATGGAAAGACGCGCAGTAAAAGACGGAGGAAAGAAAAAAAAAATGAAGTGACAGAACTGAAGCACTGATAATATTATCTCACTCATTAATTACCGGGCACACTAACGTACATACCGATAAGTCGATACCAATCGCAAAGCTAAATAAACATTTCGATTTTAATTAAGCCTTATAAGATGATTGCCCCCCTTTTCCTCAGAAACAAGGGGATCAGCTGAAGTCTCCACAAATCTAACAGCAGAGCCTTGAAGGCCGTCTGTGCTGAGAACCGCTGTCGCAAAGCGTAACAAAAATAAAATAAAAAAAAATCGTTGTAAATTGTTGACAAGTGAATCCCACCTCTTTACTTAAAATCCATTCAAATTGTGTGTACATGTAGTTGGTTACCTGCAAGGTGATTAACTCCAAATAAATTCATCGAGATTTTTTTTTCTTTCTTTTCAACAGCACAATTAATCACAAGTCGGAAAGAAGAAATACAAAAATATAATTTAACACAACGCTTAATTTGTGATAATTAGATACAACTGGCTGACATCGACGGTAGATGCCTTCAAGAAAGTTTAATAATAATAAAAAAATAATTAATAATAATAAACACATACACTCAACTTGTAGAAGAGCAATTACTAAAGTATGACACTCACCACGGCACCGTTTGTAGAGGAGGAGGACAAAAAAAATAATTTATCTTTACACGTGCTGGCTGGATCTCGCCCCGTCCACGAGCGCGCGTGCACACACACACACATATACACACGCACGCACTCACGCAACACAATGTGAATACCTCCCCCGACCTCCCCACACTCTTCGCCACCCGACCATCTCTGCGATCCTGGTTTGAGGTTGGGGGTTGGGGTTGGGGGGGAAAGGTATGGTACTGGATGTGACAGTCAGTAAAGGCGTTGCGATGGGCGCGGTGAGAGGGGGGGGACTAAAAAGGGGCGTAGGGAGAAATGGAAGGGCGCTAAATAAGTGGGGTTGGATAACATTTTGTGTGTGACAGATAGAGGTAAACTACGAAGAAGATATACAAAGAGAGGGGGGGGGGAATGGAGAGGGATAGAGAGGGTAAGAGAGAGTCAACATGGAGTCTATGGAATAGCATGAGACATGACTGCATTAAGTGTTGGCATCAGTGGCGCCACATGGTTGGGGTAAAGTGGCGTTGGGGCACTTTACCCCCCCCCTGAAGATAAAAAAAAATTAAAAGAATAGACCAAAATTAGTCACATGTAAGTAAGTTGTATCTCATGATGTTTAATACAAGTGATTTTTCCCCCCCCCCCCAAGTTTGGTCTAGTTGCGCCACTGATTGGCATAGTCATATTATAGACAATGTATAAGACAGGACTGTATTAGTCATGCAGTAAGTGCTGACACTACATATGACATGACTTCATAATAACACTGACATAGGATGAGACATGGATGTGTTAGGCACTGACTCGATAAGACATCATAAGGTAGCAGTCATGTCTGTGTACAAGTGGCTGCAGTAAAACATGTAAGATTGGGGGGGGGGGGGATTTGACTAAATATTGCTCACAACACGCATCCAGTCACGTACATAGTGAGAGGGAGGGAGGGGGGCACACTTACACCGCCACCAGTAAGGGGGAGGTATTTTCTTGTCTTTATTGTTTTGGCAGTTAAATGTGGCGGCATGTTCCACCTGGGTGCCGTGTCATCGGTTGTATAAAACCTGAACCAAAAAAAAAATTAATTATATAAAAAAAGAACATACATACATACATACATATAGTTTTATTCTTTCACTCTTTTTAATGCTGACTATTTATGTTTTACGAATATATCAACTTTAGAACAACACAAGCAAACACGAAAATAAACAGACACACACACACGCGCGCCAAGATGTGTGTATGTGTGAGGAGGTGGTGGTATATAGGTGGTATATAGGGAGACGCACATATTATGGGAAAGTGCTATAACTCATTTATCTGTTGTTGTTTTTTTTTTTTTAATTGCACCTTTAATGTAAACTGCGTGTTGGTCATAATGTTGTTGCCATGGTAACCAGACCCCCTACCACCCCCCCCTCCCCCACTATCACTAAAAACGTCACGGCTTTTATATCAAAAGATACTGATATGTGCCGCCGTTGAGTTGACCTAACTGGAGATTGATCTTGTATGCTGGTGACACACTTCATGAATCCAGCCCGTCAGTTAGAGGAGTTAAAAAAAAAATATTCTTATCGCGAACTAGTTAGTACATATTAGAATTCGGGTCGGACTTGGCCCTCCCCCACCCCCCCGGGAGGGGGGTTAGAGTAGTCCCTCTTGTTTTAAAAGCTCCTTAAACAGTGTCCTTCCCTTTACTCTGTGGTCAACTGAATGAATCTGTCATAGCGGATTCAAACCCCGGTGTGTCCGGTCACCAATGTTTCCCGTGGTGCTACCATTGCCATTGAAATATAGGCTATGTTGGGGGGTGAGAGACGGGCACTACATCCCACTAGTGGTTTATATGATCTAAGAGATTAAAAAAACATATATCTTCCTTACCCATCTAAACCCTAACCACTGAGTCAAGTTAACAAAATTATATTATTTATAAGGAAGTTTTGTAATTTAATGAATATAATGATGGGTATTATTAAACATATTCTACTAGCAGTGCCTTAGATATTAACTTTGTAAAATGTTCATGTTCATACATTGGGTTATACATTTTAATTCATCATGTAGTTCAATGTAGTATTATTTCATTTATTTTTTTCGAGAAAGAAAAATAAAATGCGCACTAAATATACTCTCAACCATGGATAAGCGTCGCTGTACCATGCGATGCAATGATATATATATATATATATATATATATATATATATATATATATGTGTGTGTGTGTGTGTGTGTGTGTGTGAGCATACACAGCATGAAAACGACACACTCGTGAATAGAGAGCAAGGGCACACATTAACAATGACACAGCACCACACAAGTTCGTGGCAAGCACACAAACAAATAAACAAACAGCACATGTAAGACAGCAAAAAAAAAAAAGCGAATTAACTCAACCCCCAAAAAGAAAAAATGCAAAGACAGATGTGTTGAGAGTGAAATCTCCAGAGGCCCGGAGCTTTTATTGAGTGACTGTGACGTCACGGCCGTCACACCTTCCATAGCTGGCATCAATTAATAAAGATCATTGTTATGATAATTTTTTTTTCCAGCTTTGAGAAGTGAGAGTGTGTGTGTGTGGAAATGAGGGGGGGGAGGGGGGAGTCAGGCCAAGCAAGGGACGAGGGGTAGTCTTGCATGCTGTGTCATTAATAAGTGAGATTAGTTTTATGGTTTGTTGACAGAAATATTGTTACGGAAGGCCTCATGTGTTGTCCGATGAACACGCAGAGCAAAGGAGCTTGTAGATAAACATCGGGAGAGAGAGAACACGGGAACCTATTGATGGAACGGTATCAATTATATTTACCAACGCAGATACAAATCATGCGGTACCACTATACAAGGGCATCCCTAATATGCAATACAGATATTAATCATACAAGATACCAATCATATCAATACATCATACAAGATACCAATCATATCAATACAAGAGAGTTTCTATTATGTCTTGGTACGATTCCCTGATGGAATTAAAAAGGTAATTAAAATTTAAAATTAAACTTAAGTACAGTATATTTTTTTTTTACATAGAAGCAATATAAATATTTTTTTTTAAAAGGTAGTTTAGTAAGATATTAGTTTAAGGTATTTATCAACTAAATTTCAATTTTAAACATCGATTTATAAATATAAAAAAAATCAATATTATTTAATAGTTTTGAAACTATTTAAGACCACATAAAACAACTCACACTTACATTTTCAGCGCTTTATATCTAATGCGCATTATTTATGCGCACTGTGTGAGGCGGATGGCCGGGTGGTTTAGATGCTGGACTGTCAAAGCCCAACTAGTCCACCCAGCTACCTGACTTTAAGTTGGGGAAGTACAGGTGGCAGGGCGTTGAGCTAACCACACAATCCCTTCATATGCCGAGGTTATAGAAATTGATCGATTCTACGCTTCATTTGCCCCGATGGCCCTTTATGGCTAAGGTAATTATACTATTAAGTGTTTCTTTAAATCTATCTAAGTCTAGAAATAAATATTGAGATTCGCACCTTAACTTATTTTCACCTAAAGAAAAAGTAGCAAATTTACATTTATTATTAACCAAATTTAAATCTTAAGTTTTTAATGATCATCAGAATCAATAAGCCCTTGTTTATTTACATAAAAAAACCAGGTATGTAAGAATGATTCGTTTTTTTAATTCCTGCGACATCCAAGAAATTTCTGATATTTAGGACCTTTTGCAATGGCCATAGAACAAGGTCGCCCATTGACAAATATCAACAGATTTCTTTCTATCAATGGCCATAGAACATGGTCGCCCATTGACATATGTCAACAGATGTCTATCTATCAATGACCATAGAACAGGGTCGCCCATTGACAAATGTCAACAGGTGTCTTTCCATCAATGGCCATAGAACAGGGTCGCCCACTGACAAATGTCAACAGACGTCTTTCTATCAATGGCCATAGAACAGGGTCGCCCATTGACAAATGTCAACAGACGTCTTTCTATCAATGGCCATAGAACAGGGTCGCCCATTGACAAATGTCAACAGACGTCTTTCTATCAATGGCCATAGAACAGGGTCGCCCATTGACAAATGTCAACAGATGTCTTTCTATCAATGGCCATAGAACAGGGTCGCCCATTGACAAATGTAAACAGACGTCTTTCTATCAATGGCCATAGAACAGGGTCGCCCACTGACAAATGTCAACAGAAGTCTTTCTATCAATGGCCATAGAACAGGGTCGCCCATTGACAAATGTCAACAGATGTCTTTCTATCAATGGCCATAGAACAGGGTCGCCCATTGACAAATGTCAACAGACGTCTTTCCATCAATTACAGAACTGCCATCAACAAATAAGAATAGGGGGGAATAAAAAAAAAGGAACCCTCCTCACGGCCCTTCACCGGATCAGTGTCACGTGCTTTCGCATGATGAAGGGGTCAGCAAATGACCAGTTGGCCAACACTCGTCAACACGGGTGGCTCAGTGTTGATCAACTCTTTAGGTGCCAACTTAAAGCTAGTAGTACACAATTTCTTGACCGTACGAGAAAAATATATATTTTTCTTAAAAAAGTGTATGAAGGTGGGATTATTCTAGGGGGGGGGGGTCTCTGGTTAGGGTTAAGGTTCGCAAGAAGTGGGGTGGGGGTGGTGAACTGGGAGAGGGGTGGTTTTTTTTTTCCACCGATGGACAAAGAAGTAAGAGCAATTTCCTCTGTCAGCTGAAGTGGAAATGGACGAAAAAAAAATTTAAGACAAGGAAGCAGTCATCACGGACAGCTCATGTCTCGATGTCTTGGGAGGAGGTTGGAGGGGCCGGGGGTAAGGTGGTGGAACCGAGTGCCTGGAGACAAAATGGTGTGTGTGTGTGTGTCTGTACACCCACTAACCAAAAAAAACAACAATATAATTTTAAAAAAATTGATTTAAAAAAGGCGAATAGCTACACCAATTCGGTGTCATTCAAGGGTCCATATTCTCTTCTGTCCCCGGGGGGCCACAATGTGCACACAACACACGTTGATTCACCGCCTAACATCAACACACTGACCATACTGACCCTACTGCATGACCCTACTGAGACTTTCCCAATCCACACCCCCCCCCCCAAAAAAAAAAACGTCACTCGTCTTTGCTTAGAATTTTAAGAGCATCAAAATATAAAAGAAATATGTTAAATACAATCTTACTTATGTATGTTCTTATTTCTTTCCTTTCTAACTTACAATACTGGCACAATTTCAAATACAATAGTGCACTTAAATCCTTAAGTAGACCTATACATGAATCAAGAGATTAATTTCTTTTTTCCTCTGTCATCATGACTTTGTTTTGTCTGTATTGAAACGGATTTCATTTTTGTCCCCCCAGTTCAACACATATTTTGTAAAAAAAAGCTTTCAGAGGGCAGACACCAGTCAGTTGCCCGTAAAAATAAAAGACCCGATAAATCCGTCATTTAAGTGAAGGTCCCTCAATCTCCCCTCCAACTCCCCAACCCTTTCCCCGATCTCCACACACAAAAACCTACCATCGCCACCCTAACCCTAACTCCGCTTACCCCTTCCCCCCGTCCCTCTTCTTTTCACCCAATCCATCCACACCCACCAGCAGCTGGGCAAGGACCACACACGTGATTTAATCTCGGTTCCGGAAATCACCAGCTTAGTCTACCCATCGGCGCAAAAAAAAACAAGAAATAAAATCACAGCAGAATTTGATGACGCCATTGCCGGTGACTTTAATTACCACGTCAATGTCTGCCGTGTCATTGATATATAAATAGATGGCCGGTATACAATATGTGCAGCACTGCAGCGATCTGATAAAATGCTGTATTATATATATAATAGCGATTTTGATTCTGCGTTAAATCGAAAGTAAAGAATTTATACAACAGTATTCCCAGTTTAAAAAAAGATTCAGGAAAATCGGATCTGCCCAAAACCAACAATAACCTAGTCTACCGATCAAGCCAAAGGAGATATAACTCTAAGCAAAGGTTTTGCAGGGTACAGCTAGTATTTGTAATGATACAGTGTTATAAATGTACACACACACATATGTACAGCGCGTGTTTGCTAACAACTGTTTTCATTGGCCTGTATGGCTATCAAGAGTGCGTTATCTCCATCACGGAGAGACGGGAAAAAATTGTTACGCCAAAGAATATTTTTTTTACAATGAAAGTAACAAAATTAAATACTTTAGCAAAATTGATTTTTTTTTATTAATTCAAGAGTGACACAGAAAAATAAAAATGATGCATCTGAAGAAAACAAAAATTTCCTGAACGCAAAAATTGAAGTAGGGCAAAAAAAAAAATCAAACGCCGTGGCGAGTTGGCGGTTGTGGAGAGTTGGCAGTTGTCTATTGAATCTTTTCACGTTCGTAATAATAATACTAGTAATGGAGGAGTTGATGTCACAAATAATGTACAAGGTGTTATCTCTTGGAGGTACTATAGATCCACACTTTCCCAGCGCAGCATTTCCCCATCACCATCACTACTGATGTTGCTTCAGTGGATAATACATCGGGATCCACAAAGTCCTCAAGTTAAATGACATCACTAGGTTTCAAACCCGCAAGTTACACTTCACAAGTTGTAACTTCAACCCCTACCCCCCGCCCCCCCCCCCCAAACGTACAACCTTAATTAGTACATCAAACAGTGTGCATGTAAAAGTCATGCACCCACAATAACTTCAAAGCGTTTAAATCCAGACTAACACAACACTCTTTGAGTTTAAGCCACTATGGCTTTAAATGATATATACAGTAAAGTTCCCCTAGCCCTTGGAGACTAATGGGGAAGATACAATGTTAATGTGGCCGCTGGGGTCGCGTGGCGATCACAACAGCTAAACTATATATATATATATATATATGGGGGGGACGGATGGCCGAGTGGCCGAGTTGTGTAGATACTCGACTGTCGACCTGAGAGCCCTGGGTTCAATCCTCGATGAGACCCATGAAAAGTTTGTTTTCCAGGTGAGATGTGTTACAAAGTCGTCCCTCAGGTCCACCCAGCTTTAAATGGGTACCTGGCTTAAGTTGGGGAAGTAAAGGCGACTGGGCGTTGTGCTAACCACACAATGTCTTTAAATACCGAGGTTATAGAAACAGATGAATTCTACACTTCATTTGCCCCGATGGCCCGTTAGGGCTAAGGGAACTTTACTTTATATATATAAACAATAAGCGTTTTAAGTCGACGCAGAAACTACCAAAATAAGGGTAGGCTAGTCTGGTTTACAACGCTTCATTCATAGCTTCAAATACATTATCTAAGCTCAGAAAAATGTCTGTAATGAAGACTGAAGCTCAAGATTTGCACCATATCGACTAGGGATGGCTAAAATGTAAGAAGAAAAAATCGAATGCCCTGCCAAGCAGCATCGTATGCATTGAGATTTTTTTTTTTAAATATACATAACACATTGTAGGCAATTGGTAACATTCTTATCCACTATAACACTATTCCGGCCGCCAGGCAGTGGAATCTTAATAATCTTACATCCCTGGCTAATAGACCGGGAAACTAGAAAAATCACATAACAAGGAAAATGCGTCCTTGAAATCTTAAGGGACAGCACTTATGCCAGCATTTTAGTTTACCAAAAATATTCAAAAAAAAAAAAAATGTTTCAACCAATCAGATCTCTTGTTCGCTGTTGTGACTTATACTTAGTAAGCTTCCTTGATTCGGTTATATAAAAAAATAATATTTTGAATTATTTACGGGGGAAAAAAAAATGTGTCCGAGCAACAATTTAAAAATCTGGTCAAGACACCGCAGTGTCACAAAGTACGTGATGTCACAACCCGCTGCAACAATTAACGACACATGTCAATAACCTGGAGATAAACTACAAGAGCCGGGGCGAGGGGTTGAGGGGAGTTGAGGGAGGTTATAGTGGGAAGGGGGAGGGGGGGAGGCTTTACAGAAGCCTATGCAATGCTGCTGGCCCGACACGAGTCTAAGATTTTGTTCAGAATGCTGCCCGAATCAGACCATCCATTAATTCAATTACAGATAATGATATCCACTAGACAATAACACAATATCTGGACTACTTCCTGTCCAGATATCATAACAGTGTTTAAAATAATTTAAGAACTTTAAAGAACATTAGAAATAACAATATATTGCCCAATTAAGATTGCGTGGGAAGGTCATCAGATATTGCTTCGGAGGGTCATTACAGATTGCGTGGGAGGGTCATTACAGATTGCGTGGGAGGGTCATCAAATATGCAGGGGATACAACCATTTCGTTTTACCAGTTTAGTTTTTTTTTTCCTCCTGACTTGTAAACGAGCTCCGGGAGTATTAAATCGTAAGTCGGTGATCTATCAACCCGACCAAAAAAATGTTATAGCAAATGTTCAAACTAGTTATAAAATATTAAACTAGGCAGAACTTACTACAAGAATATAGTGTATACTGTTAAGCTGGATATAAATATAATAGATTATATCCCGAAAAACTAAACAGAACTTACAACTATAGAAAAAAAAAGATTATGTGCCCGTTAAACTGAATAAAACTTACAAATTTAATAGATTACACCCCAAAAAAACTAAAAAAAGAAATAATATTTAAAAAAAAAATTGTATCATCTATTTTTGGAAATGATATCATTATATTCAGAAATTTCCTGAAACTTGCACGATTTCAGTCAAAAAAAAAACAAAAACAAGACTGATCGAGATGAACAGTACAACAAGTATGTCCAGGGACTGTGTTCATTGAATTAAGCATTACACGGAAAAAAAAAGGTTTCATTTTGGTACATTGAATCAATACTGGGCCAACCCTGATGCGGTAGGCATAAGTGTCTTAGCCAACAGCACCAAGTCAAAACAGTTTACAGAGACAATGTGGAGTTAAAGCGTTAGAATTACCTCGAACGATTATAGAAGAATGTAAAATCGCGTGGTGGTAGGCTTAAAGAACGAAGGTACGGTTGAGGTCATTGCTTAAGTTAGAAGTCAAAATTTCACTTTCACTATTTTTTGGGGAGGTTGGGGGGGGGGGCAAAATAAATAATAATAAAAAAAAGACGTTAATGTATGTAAGCTATAAGCTCACTTGAAGGTGACGATTGATCGAAACTGAAGATGTAAATATTGAAGGTAAAGCAAATGTAAACACGACTTCTTTTGGGTTGTGATCAATTGTAAAGAGTAAATTGATTGCAACGTTACCGTAAACGAACATACAGTAGTTTTTAGCTCAACAGACGAAAATCGACATACGACGCTAAATCTTATCCCTAAATGTGTTCGATTTTATGTATCAATTTCATTTATTATTTAATTTCTTCCGTTATTGTATTTTTTTTTTTTTTAGTTTACTTACAATGGCCTGCAATGTCCTCATTATAGAAGGCAGCTCATATTTCCCAACGTTAAAAATTCAGGAAAAAAAGTGTAACTATTTTCAACATTTAAAGTTCAAGTACATATGGTCAACGAAAAACAGGACGAAGAGATTCGGGATAAAAGAACCTACTGAACTGTGAGGCCTCTAATGCAATTTTCATAAGGTTATGACGTCACTCACAGGGACAGATAACCAGTAAGAGTAAACGGACATCGCATTCCTCTTCACACCTTTAATTGAGACAGAGAGAAAGAGAGAGAGAGAGAGAGAGAGAGAGAGAGATAGTGTGCGTGTGGGGGGGGAGGCGTGCACTACACTACACAGATTGAGCTTTTGTTTGATCAGTCAAGTATAACCAGCGTTTAAACAAGAAACAAAACATACATCGTTTGAAGAGAGAATAAAAGGTCATTTTTTTTTAAATGACTAATTTTTGGAGTAAGTTGCCTTCACCCCCCCCCCCCTTTCCCTTTTCACAATCCCAACCAACCATGCAATTGAAAAAAAAACAAATTGCTTGTTAGACTATTAAGCCGATTTCGATAATTTTCTATTAATCCTCCATCGATATCAGGAATGGGAAAATATCGGGATTTTCCGGTGTGTCAGACTCCGCATCACAAATGGAGCATTGTTACAAATGTTACATTTTTTTTTACTCGATTCATGTAGCTCCTTTCAAATCTATCTTACAACATCGCACAAAGTCAGACAACTGATATGTTGACTAATATACACAGACGCTAACAACTGCTCAGTTTACAACAGTAAATTGACGTTAACGACTGCTCTGTTTACTAATTAAATGGTTGTTAACTACTGCTCTGTTTACCAATGTAAGAAGACGTAGAAAACTGGCAACATTCATGTCGAAACGACCACCATTTCAACCCACAAGAAAGACGACATTAGAAACACCCCTGAAGTTTCAACATGGCTTTATGACCAAATGACCAGACTGACCTTTAATAATAATCCACTTCCTGATACCAAAAGGACGGCCCACATCGAGGTAAAGATTACCAACGTGGCCATTCATCTTTCCTGCTTATCCCAGGAATGGCCGGACCACTAATCCCGCTTCTCCTCTGACGCTAGTAACAAATGCTGTCAAGTCAACAATCGATTTAAAAAAAAAAAGAATAGTATAATCAATAGTATTAAAAGAATATTGCATATTGTAATAACTCATTTTTTTTATTAGTTATTAATATGACTGCAAGGAAAAGATGTCCATTTGTAAATAAACAAAAAATTATTTTAAAAAATGCAATATTTTTGCAGACAAACAGACGGACAGAAAGGAAAACAATAAACGAAAATCGGACAGACAGACTTCTAACTTAAAATTAACACTATATAGCCAATGCTGAAAAGTGGACTTTTTTTTATAAAGTCTATTTCATTTTTTTTAAGTCAATTTGACATGACTTAGTAATACAATTTTAGAAAAAATACAGACTCTATGGCATCCACATATCAAAGAGAAATAATAAGGGGCAAAGTTTGCCAACAGTGGAATGTGTCATAAAAAAAACAAATCTTATGTTTAGTAACCAAATCAGTCAATCAAGTCATCATGACATTTTCTTGTCAAAGAAAAAAAAATGCTAGGTGTAAATATAATAATACTTCAGCAAATACATTTTGATTTCTTATGCCCTATCCCCTGCTCCATCCCCTTCCCCCGGGGCCACACACACACACACACACAATTTTAGATCACGACTGGCTTTACCAAGTTGAAAAAGTCAACAAAATTAAATTCCAGTGCACAATCTCCGGTCATAACTTTAAATCAATCCCTGATGCCTGACTAGAGTCTGTTGACTGTTGGGATGTCATCAGATTGAGTCTTACTTGGGTGTGACCTCAGGGCATTTATCAGCATGTCTGGGACTTGTGAGTGACGCTAACCTGAGATGGGCATTTTTTTGTTTGTTTTTGTTTAGTTGAAATCTACCCTTTTAAACAGGTAGCGTGAACCCGCTAATGAATCAGGTAGTCGCAACAGACCATGTCGCACCAGACCATATCGCCCAATTAGTCAATGATCGCGCTGATTATACATATAAACATTTCTAGCTGTTCACCGGCTAAACCTAACGTTTCCCTAAGCAGGCAAATGAGCCAATAGAAAAAAGGAAACAACAGGAAGCGGCATGAATAATCGACATGGTGCAGAAGGTGTTTGTTTAGTTTAAACAGTTAGTTTCGAATAAAGTTGATGCACTAGTTAGAAAGGTACAAGTAATTAATTAACTGTTCAAAATACGAAGTAATAAAGAGAACTCCTGCTAATGTTCACGGATTGACCTATTAAGAAACAAGGTTTCTAAATGAAATTGGCAATTCAAAATATACATATCCACACACAAATTTATTTATATATATATATATATATATATATATATATATATATATATATAGATAGACCCACATATATATATATGACAGACAGACAGACAGACAGACAGACAGACAGACAGACAGACAGACAGACAGACAGACAGACAGACAGACAGACAGACAGACAGACAGACAGACAGACAGACAGACAGACAGACAGACAGACAGACAGACAGACAGACAGACAGACAGACAGACAGACAGACAGATAGATAGATAGATAGATAGATAGATAGATAGATAGATAGATAGATAGATAGATAGATAGATAGATAGATAGATAGATAGATAGATAGATAGATAGATAGATAGATAGATAGATAGATAGATAGATAGATAGATAGATAGATAGATAGATAGATAGATAGATAGATAGATAGATAGATAGATAGATAATATTTCCCTTAACCCTGAATGGCTATCGGGGTTGTAGATTTCATCTGTTTCTATAACCTCGGCTAATAAAGGGCAAACCCGCCTTTATTTCCACAAATTTAAGTCAAGTATCCATTGAAATCTCAGTGAGCTTGATGGACTTCTGACTAGCTTTCATCACAACCTGGGAAATTTCCCTTGGTTCTCACCGAGGATCGAACCCTGGGCTCTTAGGTCGACTATATAGATCTCTACATCGCTTGGCCAAATGTTTTGAAAGTGGGTATTTGAAGAATAAATAAACGCTTAAAGTTTTAAAATAGAAAGAGTGGATTTTGAATTACGAAGGGATTTTCAATAAAATGGCTTTTTTTTCAAAATGGGTCAATTCTTATTGTTCATTATAGACGAAAATTACTAGATAATAATTGTATTCCTATTTCTAACTCCGTTTCAAATGTACACATGATGATTAAATCTCTGTGGATTCATGTTCATCTACAATAATAATACACTGTACCTGTTGACTATTTGACTGCTGACTATTTGACTGCTGACTATTTGACTGCTGACTATTTGACTGCTGACAATTTGACTACTGACTATTTGACTGTTGACTATTTGACTACTGACTATTTGACTGTTGACTATTTGACTACTGACTATTTGACTGTTGACTATTTGACTACTGACTATTTGACTGCTGACTATTTGACTGCTGACAATTTGACTACTGACTATTTGACTGTTGACTATTTGACTACTGACTATTTGACTGCTGACTATTTGACTGCTGACTATTTGACTACTGACTATTTGACTACTGACTATTTGACTGTTGACTATTTGACTACTGACTATTTGACTACTGACTATTTGACTGGTGCCTATTGGACTGTTGACTTTTTTACCACCCATTATTTGTTTTTTTTCTTTTGTTGATGACATTTTTATCTGCACCCTTATAAATGACTTATCCCAAAGTATACAATGTCACGTTGGGTGTGTTCACCCACACGATCCGTCATACCCACACCCATGTGGTCAAGCCCTTGGTCGTTTCTGCAGTTACCTTTGGGGCGTGAGCAGTGGTGTGACCAGTCCACTCCGTGGAAATGTGTCTTATACTAGCAGTACCTAATAAATCTTTTAAACTTCCGAATTCTTCCTCACACCCTCTACATCCACACGCACTCTCTTCCACCACACACTCTCTTCCTTCCTCCTCACACCCTCTTCACCCACACACACCCTCCATACCCAGTCCGCCACACACGCAAAAAGTTCAACGTTCACTACGAAGACCATTCACTCGCTACAGACATATCCAAGAGAAGATAATCGTGGTCTGGAGTTGAACAGCTCTGGGTTCAGTCCCCCTTGATAGATTGTCGTTTGGCACGGCTCGTGGATGGCCGAGACTATAGGGGAAATATTCGTGTCACGTGGCACTAAGGGGCTGACCTAACCTCGGAAACACATTCAGGGGCTTTTTGTCATGGCCATCTGGAGTTTGATTCAACTAATACCGGCTCTTAGCATTCGACTTAATTGAAAATAATAATAATAATAATACATGAGATTAAAGCGATGGTCTAAACGGGGAGTCTTTCAATGAATACCTTCATTAACATTTTCGATCAACACAGAAATAATTTAAAACATTTTCTAGGCCAAAGTTATCATGATGGTATATTACATGGGAATCTTGTTCCGAAGGTTGTGCACAGGTATATATGATGCATTACGTTGTGTAATAACTAGCTATTATTTATGTTATAAGATTGAATGAATTTTATTCACCAGTATATTACAACATCAAGCGTAATAAAGGGTTTAAAAAAATAGATGACCATATAGCTATCTATATAATGGCCGGGTGATGGTTTGGATCTTCATGCAGTAGCTCGACCTGCATGCTGTGAGGTATGGGTTCGACTCTCGGCTAGCCCCATTCACCGACACACGTCTCCTGTGGTGCCTCAATGGCCATTGCACTATAAGCCTGGGTGGTGGTGAAAGCAGCGAACTGCAATAACCGTCCCATACTTGACTATAGGATATAAGATCTCATCTTTTCAGGGACTTGTAATAATAAAGAATAAATATATTCTATATTTTTATGTGTCAACTTTTAATGTAATTGGCAAACTACAATATGAGACTTTCCGTTAATGTTTCATGCGATTTGTTATGGCCAAAATTAATCTGAGACAATATTGAAGAAGTAGAGAGAGAGAGAGAGAGAGAGAGAGAGAGAGAATTATCTCCTCTTAATTACCCTTCTTCAAAATACAGACCACTGAATAGAAGTAATTGATGCTACACTAAGAAAATTTAAAAAAAATGTCTGGATTACAGTGCCATAGAACGTTGAATTCAGATTCGTCCAACCCATCTTTCAGTATAATTTTTACTCTATAGGTATAATTCAACTCTGTTGTGTGACGAAGGTCTTCGATTATCTCCCTTAGACTAGGAAAAATGACATAAAGAAACATAATTTGTCTTTTCCTTCACTAGACTCTAAGAATCGAATTGAAACAAGCGGTTTATTTACAACGAGGAGAAAGAAAAATAAAAAAACATATTCTAAGAAAAGAAACAAAAATCTATAAAAGCCAACACGATATATTCATTATTTACACTTTCTCTCCAGTATTTACTCAACAGGATGGACAGAGAGAGCGACATAAACGGTGTAATTGGAGAAGCGGAAAAGTTAGAAGGCAAAGAGAAAGATTGGGGGGAAGGGGGAGGGAAGGTGGAGAGTGGAGAAGGGATTGCATGTGCTACATTCACTTTGAAGTTTTGTTAAATTCATGTGTTCAGTCCACTCCCTCCACTTACCCTCCCCCACCCCACACACACACAGACTTCCCCTCCCTCCTATGGTTCAGTTCCCACTAACGAAGTCTGCGGTTTCATAGAAGACAAAAAGTCTGCTAATTGTCTCTTGTAACGAAGACCACCCGGAGGTAGGCAGGAATCTAAACTGCAGACAAAATGAAAAGGTGGTTATTTTTTTTCCCCTCTGGTTTATTCTATCGCTTTTTCCTCTATCTCTCTCTTCTCTGTTCTCTGTCTTATTCGTTATCCCTATTTACATTTCTATCTTTGAGGTAAAAACGAAGTTAACCGAAAAGAAGTATAAAGTCCACTTGTGTTGTACAAAGTAACCGAAGAGAAGTATTAAGTACTTGGCTTGTACATAGTAACCGAAGAAAAGTATTAAATCCTATGTGTTGTACATAGTAACCGAAGGGAAGTATTAAGTCCAATGTTGTACTAGTAAATAATTTCGCTAATGTTACCTCGTCAATAAAAATAAAAGCTTTAGACAAAAAGTTATATTATAATTTGGACAGTTCAAAGTGGCCAGATTGTCAGTTTGGACAGATGAAAGTGACCAGTTTGACCATTTGGACATTTCAAAATGGCCTATTTGTAAAAACAAACATTTCACATAGGTCATTTCGACAAAATGACGGACCACTGAACGCAGCACTGAACAGTTACCGGCCCACGGGTTTATACAGGTATATAATGCCCACCACCGAACAAGTTAACACGGTCTCTACTTAGCAAACATTGCCTAACAAACAAATTAAAAATTGTATGTGAAAATGTGGGATCAATCATTTACTGTAGTCTATTTTTCTTGACTTCTGGTGCTAAAATTAGCACAGCCAATGCAAAGGATTTAACCGCAACATTTTATTGCAATCTAAACCAAATGATACAGAAAAAAAAATATCGAACGTTGTAGTCAACATATAAAAGTTGTAATCAACATATAAAATGTCGGGCTGATTATCCAAACATATTCCTCGGGTGGTGCTTGGGTGGGTCTGTGTGTTGGATTGGGGTGGGGTGGGGGGAGTAACATTTGTTATCTTTATATGGGGAATTGCTGAGATTATTTCATCATTTCTGAAGTATAGCACCGCTGGAAAATATTAAATGTCTGCACTTTATTAAATAGTGCAAGTGAATTGGCGGCTTATCAGTTCTAGCTACCGCCAGCAAAACAAAGGGGCATTAAAATTATTGGATAAAAAAAAAATTGAGAGAGAAACTGGAAAGAAAGACAGTAGAAAAAAGAATTCATACTAGAATACAACTGAATATGAGACATGTACAAATTATACACATTCTATATGTAACTTGAGATACTTTATAAATTGTTCTTGTAGAATAAGAATGAAAAATAAATATAGAAATAAAATCATTCAAAATAGTATTTCAAAGCAAAAAAAAAAATGTACAGGATACTTTACCTTGAACTATAATATGTTTATGTCCCTATGTATGTTTAATGGGATATTAATATTCATATGTTTGTTGTTTAATGGGATATTAATATTCATATGTTTGTTGTTTAATGGGATATTAATATTCATATGTTTGTTGTTTAATGGGATATTAATATTCATATGTTTGTTGTTTAATGGGATATTAATATTCATATGTTTCTGTTTAATGGGATATTAATATTCATATGTTTGTTGTTTAATGGGATATTAATATTCATATGTTTGTTTTTGTTTTTTCAGTTTATTTCTGAAAAATGTTCTGTAAACTAGTCACTGTGTAAAGATAAAAGAGACATTAAACTGGTCCTTATGTAAAGACTAAAAAGCCATTACATGGTGAGATTTGAATGAATTTGTATTTAGCCCAATAATACATTAGACACAAGATGTACACACATTTTATATAATGGATTAATACGAACATAAGAAAAATGTATCATTTTAATTTGAAGAAAATGAATGTGATTTTTGCAGAAGATTTGATAGTTCAAAAAGAGAATTCCATATAGTTTGATGTATTTGGGTAAAAGATTTAAGTAACCGGTGAAACTTGTATGAGAAGAATGATAAGGGTAACAATATTGATTTTACTGCAAATTAAAACACTGTAAAAAATTATAGATTATATGTTAACAATAGAAAAAAGGTAAAATGTAATATAATGAAAAAAGAAAGGAAAACACATAAGGTAAGAAAGTAAACAGGAAAATGTTTTAGATAATTGAATGAGAATGTGAATGACATTCGAGGAGAAATTACGGAGGAATGACAATGAAAATGGGAAAGAATAGCTCAAAATGGCAGCGGTAGGTTTTTTTTAAATAAATGAACATAAGACGACATTGAAATGAAAGAAAATAATAAACTGTAGTAATATGATGGTAAGAAAAATAAAAAAAAATAAAAAAATTCGGAGATAATGACAGAGATTATAAAAAAATAAAAACAGTAAGAAGAAATAAACTGTTTGACTCTCAACAATGGCAAAAGGATTAACTGGTATGAATAGTTACAAAATCTTACCTTGTTTCCTTCTCACTGGGGGTATCACAGCTGCTGGTCACACTGGAGTCTTCAGATTCTAGAGAATTGAAACTCTTGCAGTTCACCTCCCTCAGTCTGCGTTCGTCCAACTGGTGGGGCCAAACAAAAACAGAATGTCATTTCCATAACTTCATTGTAAAAGACTTTTTTCTTTTGAAATACACAATGGTAGTTAATGACATTATTTAAATGTAGGAAATTATTTTATTTTGAAATACAGAACTGTCTGTGACAAGATTTCTATGTAAGAAACTTTTTTTGTTTTAGAGTGTATGGAATACTTAAAGGGGATGCAGGTGAATGGTGTTTTTAGTGGAGGCAATATTACAGTGGTTATCAAACTTTTCCTATTGCTGCCCAGTAAGAAAGCTGTACAGTTTTCATGACCCACCAATTAAAAAGTAAAAAAAAAAAGATAAAAAGAAACCTAAAAACAGTTAAATATATCCTCAGTGAAGAAATTGTTGAAAATTTTGGTAAACCACTTCAAATTAGCTGGCAACTTAACAGTGAGTCATGCTATACTATGAGAATCACTTTCATACTGTAGTGATACCATTTTATTCAATGACCAGGACGAGAATAATTTAAGATAGTTTTGAATAAATCCTGTTTTTATTTTTTTTTTAATTCTCCATAAAAATTATGTTATAATTATAGAGCATGGTAGAAAAATTAACGATTAATTGCACATTGATAAAGATGGGTTTTTATTTTTAAAATATGTGTCCATTAAGAATACATTTTGTCTCTGTGATATATTCAGAGTCAACAGTTTCCAGACAACTATCACAACAAGCTGATATCTACCAGTAATACATTCAGGATCAACAGTTTCCAGACAACTATCACAACAAGCTGATATCTACCAGTAATACATTCAGTATCAACTGTTTCCAAGCTGATATATACCAGTAATACATTCAGGGCTAACAGTTTCCAGGCAACTATCAAAACAAGCTGATATGTGCCGGTAGAAATTTCATCAACAGATTAGTTGTACTGATTTTTTTGCAGTGTATACCTAATTCTCCAACATTACCAATTTATTATAAACAATTTTTAAAACATTACTTCAAAAGAAAACATTTTTAAAAATAGCCCTCAAATTATCTAAATGATAAAATATAACCTAATAACAGTTCCAGAGCTTTAAGAAATGTATTTAGGTTGTTAAATTACCACAACCCACATTTAAGAGTTTAAAAAAAAAACAGCAAGTGTTTGTGGATGTGGATAGAAGAATAGAACTAGCTTTAAACAGCTTTAGATATTTTTAAAGGACACAGCTTTTAAAAGAAATACAGAAACAATTTATTATAAAAAATATCACATATCAATGCATATTATGTATCATAAAGGATATCCCGTGACTCACACAGCCTGTACTAAAAGATCTCTGTTAGGATGTTTCTCAACTGATCCTATACTGAAACTGAGGTATGGTTCCAAGTATTATTCTACATCACCAACAAGAATACTATGCAAAGGACAGTGGCAAATGGCACAGTGGGGACCGCAGCCTCACCGTCATCTAGAGAAACTATAGTCATGGACACTAAAAGCTGCTGGTATGTTACAACACAGCAAACAGATCTTCAGAACATAGCAACTAACAATACAATATATGCCGCGCTGAATAAAAAGACATTCATATGAGTTAAACACACAAAAAGGAAACTTGAGAAGTGGAGGTTATTTAACGTTATCATATTTTTCACATTTTTTCCAACTAACCTGCAATCTACTTGTTTCTTCTGCTGCCCTCCTTCTCTCCTCCCATTGGGCACGCCCTTCATCCGCTGCCCTCCGCCGCAACTCTTCAATTCTTTTCCTCTCTTGATCTATAATTATACTCCCTGTGCAAGAAATAATATCAGTAATAAAGACAAAGCTTTTAAAAGAAACACACACACACACAAAAATGGAAAGACATTACATATCTAGGCACAAACTAGAACTCAGTATTATCAATGATATCCAATAGGCAGCAATGATTCCCAGTGGTAAATTCTCTGCATATGGCATTGTAGGTTGGATTATAACAATGTGGAATGATAATGTATCAAAATACATTTCAATATATTGGTAAAATATTTAATCACTTTGGAGTGTGTGTGTGTGTGAGCGGGGGAGGAGGGTACTGAACAATTTAATACATATGCTGATACACCAAAAAAAATGGAGAAGTTTTAAATCATGTTTAATTTCCAATTTCAAATGGTAGGAAAGGGTGGAGCTGGTGTATACATGTAAAAATATTGAACAGCCTTAACAAGGGAGGCAACCTTAACGATGTTTAACAAGTTTTTTAAAATAAACATTTTTGTTCAAATTAAAAGAAAAAAAAAATAGTTAACAGTCAAAGAAACATTTAGATATATATAAAAAAAAATGTCAAGCAAACAGCAACCTTACCTTAGTAATAAAACCAAATTTAAGCTATCTACATTCATATAATTGCTTAAGCTATATACATTGTCCAGATTCTTCATTATGTAAATTCTATTATGCAACTGACATACACAAATAGCAGCTTTTTCAAATTATCTTTGTTGAACAGAAAATATAAATGAATTTGTTGCATTAAAACAGATTTCTTTACTTAATGGATGCGCGTCAGCAATGAATTCTCTCTACCCCAACCCCCAAAAAAATGATTTAATATACATGTATATTGAATCAAAACTATGACGTTAGCTCAAAATAGGAACATTTGGGAATCAGAAGAGATGAAAATCTAGCTAGTGAAGAGCAAAGATTTCTTATAAACTTTGAGATGGTAGCTAAAATAATCATATTTTATTTCAAAATTATATCAGAATAGTCATAGAGTCAATATACAATGATATGCAGCACTACATTGAAAATGAATAGAAAAAAAACAAACATTCAAAGCAAGCCTGCACCAGAAAAGATTTTTTAAGATAAACTTTGAAAAATGTTTCCAAAATTAATGGTGTGTCAGTTTAATTCAATTTCAACAAAAAAAAAAACATTTAATGTAATTTCTTCAAAATAAAGAGTTTATGGTAAAAAGAAATATTTTAAAAAAGAGAATTGTGTAAATATTACTGTAATGAACTTTACACAATTCAAAAATCAGCTTCATTGATATCTTCATTATTTCCTGTAGGAACATTAATCTCATTTTATAATGATTTATGATTATTTTATACTCAATGTTCCTAACAGATGAAATTATCTTATAGTAGAACTGTACTATTTACCAACCATGCAAAGAGGAATTTTTAAAAAAGTTTTCTTCTAAAAAAATTATTTTTGAATAGAAGACACGAGGAAAAAGTAAAGGCTCAGTAATGAGTAATACAATCTTCTTTCATTTACCTATAGTTTATAAAAGTGAATAAAAAGTAATATCATCAGTAGTTATGTTTATATCAAGTCCTACAAATTGTGATACCCTTACCATCGCCACTATTACTATAAAAAAAAGCAGAGAAATAAGTCTACTTTATTTGAAATAAAATTTCATCTGCTATAATGCGCTTCAGTAACTTCAGGAAATTCTTAATGATTGATTTTTCCTGTGATGATTAACTTATGTGTGATATTAACACTGCTGAATGATTTCCTAGTGAAATAATTATTTATTGAGTAACTATCTGATTCACCATCGAGGTGTAAATAAACAAAAACATTAAGCAATAGAAGTATTACCAATTGTTCAATTATTTTTTTTTTACAAAAGCTTTGACTGGTAATATCTAACCAATGTCTAAATCAGAGCATGTTTATGTTTTATACCTAAAGGCACTGGTTCTCAAAGTGAGGTTGGTGGACCCACCACCAGGCTCACAAGCTGATCTGATGTTTAAAATATTTTCAAAATTATTCGAGAACATATTCAATTAATTTAAGCTTTCATCTTCTTTTATTTATTTACAAGTGGGTTCGTCAAAACTGATCAGGTTTCTCAGTGGATCTCAAAAGTTTGAGAACTACTGCCTCAAGGTAATGCTCATTATCTAACAGAATAGTTCACCTAGTTTCCACATTTATATTTAAGTTTGAATGTAAATCTATCAAAGAAAACAAATTGAGGCTGAACATAAAAACGCAAGAATAAATGTTCAATGTTGAGAAATGAACAATACATTCAAGTGAAATTAAATTATAACATTGAAAAAAAAAATTAGTAATGATCTGAAATCAAGCATATATAAATGTATACATATCAAACAGCTGCAATACATACCAGCAGAGAAGATTATGTTAGCTGAAGAGAAGAAAAAAATAAAAACAAACGTAACAGACAAAGGGAAGGTAATACATCTAATTTGTATCAATAATGACAACTGAGTTATGTTTTCTTTTGCAGTCAAAAAATTGCACATGAGGACAAACTGAAGTAGTAAAATTAGAGATGTTATTGGATACAATTAAAACCAAGAGAACATTGGCACTCTTCATTAACAGACAATGAATGGCAGGATTTATTAGTTGAAATGAGTTTTTAGTGGGTTAAAAATATTTAATACAAGTTCTGAAGGGATAATCACCAGATACATTTATTATGCTGTCTAATATATAAATTGGTAAAATGTTATGCTTTTTATAGGCCATGTACAGGGTGATCACATCAACCTAAAGGCCAGATGCTCACTTTTGGCACTGTAAAGCTATAAGATTTTTTTTAAATCACTTAAAAAGCTTAGTATATTATTATAGCTAAGGCATAAACATTATCCCATACAAATTTTTTGGCTCTAATGACTACAATATTTTATTGAATTTTATAAAGAGATCATTAGCTGCCATGCAGTAAGCAGTAGCTCAGCACACATTTTTAATGGAATTGTTTTCCTTTATATTAATAAAATTATTTCAATTTTAAATGCATGGGTTGGAGAGTAATGCCGTGGTAAAAATATAAAAGGCAAAAAAGAAGCCAAGCACTTTTAATTAAAAAACAACAGCCAATCTTCAGTATATATTTCTATATGCAAGTGTAATATGCATAAATATTAAACCATGGATTTAAGCATTTATTAAATGGCCATATTACTTTAATGTTGGCAGGGAACGGCATTTATTAAAGAGAAAAACCTTGTTAGCCTGACCTTGCTGTTCGATGAAGAGTGACCTATTTCTCTCTATTTCCAGAAGAGTGGCAGATTTTTTCCTCAAAACCTCACCATTGGCTCCGAGAATGAAGCTTCCTGTTGAGCTGTCCAAGGATAAGTCTAAAGGTCTCCGCAGCTCAATGGAGTTTCCACTGCTGTCTATAAAGCGTTGGTGCTGGCCGTAATTGGGTGTGTGAGCATTCATGTTCATCTAAAAAACAAAGAGATGTGGGTTATGACAGATGCATGTATTTAACATGTTAGTTCTTCAAATAGTCTATTTTCATATCATGCAGTACAATTAATAGGCTACATTATATTTTTTCATTCAGCTAAATTTTACTATTTCAAAGACATGTTTTAACAAAAATTAAAAAAAAAAGATTATAACAAAATATAAACATATAATAAAAAGCTATAAAGCAAATTAAAAATCTAAAAAGATAAATAATTGTTCAGTATTTAAGATTGAATTAATTATTAAAGGCACATATACTATAAATCCAATGCCCATTTAAAAGACATAAGATTTGACTTATACCTCCATTTCATCATCAGAATTAGCTTTATCTTCTGGTATAGGCACAGACAATGCTTTTGATATATCTCGTATTTTTTTATCACAGTGGGCAACATTGGCTTTTTCCTGAATAAGATGAAATGAAAAATTAAATAATTCCACTGCACAAGTGCATGTAGTAACTCTAGCTTCCAATCATTTGAGCGACATACAATTTTTTCAGTAACAAGCAACCAATAAAACAAGTAAACTAATAGCAGACCAGGGTTTCTCAACCATTTACTCAAAAGAGGATTTCCCAGAATCGATTTTAAAAGAAAGCTTAGAATTAAGATCTGTTTTCCAAGATAACGAGTAGGCCTATTTATTTTATTTCTCAATAACATGTTGAACAAAAATGAAATACAGATTGTGCTTTATTGAAATTTGTCTATAATATAAATATTGAATATAATACTGGAAATGCATTGTGAACATTGGAATTTGAAATTAAAAATATTTTGTACTCTCAAGGGAGCATTTTACTACTAAAACTTACAATGAATCAAAGGTCTAAAATTATTTCAAACTGCATAAAAAAAGTTTATGAAATAAAGCAAAACTTTTTTTTATACCTTTTTGTAGCTTTCTCCAAGATCAAGTCTCTTTTGTTTCAAATTTTCCAGATTGATTTTTACAGAACTTAACATTTTCTTTTGTTGGATATCTATTTGATGGAGACGCTCCTTGAATTTACAAAAAAAAAAAATGTTTACAACAACAAAAAATTAATTTGACATTGGCATGTGAATACATCCATTCATAAAGCTGTTTTGGAAATTACAAGTAGGATAGACTATGCATTCTGTCATGTTATACGCAAGGAGTGGGAGGGAATATATGCAGTCTAACATGTGATACATATCTTTGCAAAATGATTTACCTATCATTATTGTTTTGACATATCTAAGCAAAATGATTGACCTAGAGCAGTCGTTTAGACGTATTACATATCAAGTGAAATTATTAGCCTGTTGTAGCTATTTATAAAAAATATACAATTGAATTGAGGTGGATTTTTAAAAAAAAAAAAAAAAGTATTTTCTTCTATAAAAAAAAAGAACAACAACTAATATTAACCAACAGCCAACCCTAAAAATTGTATATTTTAGTGGAGGATTAGCTCAAAAAATATAGTGAACATATGACAGTCTGCATAAAACATTAATGAATATGAATTCAATTTGCATTTCCCTCATACATAAAGCATATGAGGGGAAAAAAATTTGAAGCATAATACGGTGCGATATGACCCTGTTATGGTAAAGAAATTACAATCTCATTGCAGCCCAAGATATAAACATTAAAACTAGGGCTGTACCGGAATCCGATTCCGGTTCCTGTTAAGCCGGATTCCGGCAGTTTTAACAAATCCGGTTCCGATTCCGATTCCGGTTAAAATGTGCTGGATTTAAGCCGGATTTCTTTGTTGTTTGAAATTTGTAAGAATTTTTTTTAGCGCAACATAATTTTGAAATATTTAGCGCTATACAATTAAATTAAAACATGAAATTCCTTTCTTTCTTTCCTGCATTTTCAAAAATACAATAACGTCGATCGCTATTAGTTCTATATGTAAGTAAACATATATTAAAAAGGAAGATTTGAATCGTATTTAGTCCAGTAGTAAGTAATACGACACCTTACCTTCCGCTACATTTGATTCCGTGTTTTCTATAAACTATATTTAGCTTTAAAAGTTGAAATTCCCCAAAGAGCAGCAATGATCTAGTTTTGAATGTTTACAGTTTTATAATAGGTAAGTAATTTATTTTACTGCAAATTTTTTTTAATTTCGTGACTTTTGTCACATGTTTGGATAAAATTCCTCGCATACTTAGATAAATAACTTGAAGATACATTTTAAAATGAACATTAAAGTGATATTGATATAGATTTGAAATGCATTTTCAATTGGCGTTTTTGTGGGAAATAGTCAATGATTTAAAGAAAAGTATGAATGAAATAACACGGTTTGGAGATATCACTATGGGAAACTAAAGAAAAATAAGCTATCGGGTGGGGCCACAGTATAAATTTATTTTTTTTGGAATGTGTTATTATTTTTTGTTTGATTGTAATAGAAATCAAGTTAAATTAGATACAGCTGTATTAAAATAAATTTTTAAAACAAAGAACCCTGTTATTTTGACAGAGTTATCTTCCTTAACTCAAGATTGGGTAAAGGATTTTAGTTTAGTCACAGTCTTCAAGATCTAAATAGTTAATACTGTTTTTTGCTATCTAGAACTTAAAAACTAAATTTTTATTCTATTTTTCATTCATATATCATTTTTATGTTAGGCGAGAATGTATTACTTCGTTAACGTCTCAAGGTCGACGACGAACGGCTACTTTTTCTAATTAGGCATGATATTAAATTAATATTGGGAACTAGTTAACTAGTGCCCATCTTTATGTGTTTTTTTATAGATAGATAAGTCAGCTAAATTTCGCTTTTTAATTTTAACAGATTTGTTTTCATGGCAGACAGGAGAAAAACTAGTTTCATCTGGAAATTCTTGAAAATTTCTGACACAAATGATTCCATTGTAATTTGTCTCAATTGCAATGCAAAGATTTCACGAGGAAAAAGACAACATGAATTTTCCACTTCACCCATGATGACGCATATGAGGTCGAAGCATCCTAAATTGTTTGAACCAGCCAAAAAAGCTGATGATGAATTTAAGAAAGCTGCAGTTGTTGCTGCTTCAAGTTCATTTACACATTCTCAGTCTCAGCTAAATAATACTTCAATGGTTCAGTTATCATTACAAGGTTCCATAGAAAAAGGAAAAGTTTGGGACATCAACTCATCGCAAGCTAAAAGATTTCATGATGCTATAGGAATGATGATTGTGTTAGACATGGAACCATTTCAGCTGGTAGAGAAACCTGGTTTTCTGCATCTTATGGCCACAGCAGAGAAGCATTATGCGGTTCCATCTCGAAAGTATTTCACACAAACAATCATCCCAAACATGTATGACAATGTCTGTAGCAAGTTGCTTAAGTTATTAGAACCTGTCAAATATATTTCATTTACGACAGATACGTAGACAGAAGATAACACCGTCAAATCTTTCTTTGGTCTTACTGCTCATTGGATTAATGAGCAGTTTGAAAACAACAGCTATGTACTAGAATGCAGCCCACTTGATGATTCCCACACTGGGAACAACTTGTCACAAGAGTTTAATAACATGTTAGTCAATTGGAAGATTAATAGAAACCAATGTCATGCAATCATACGTGACAATGCTAGAAATATGGAAAAATGCTTCAGTATTTGTGAACTACCAAGCTATGGATGCTTTGCACATTCACTGCAGCTAGTAATTAGAGAGGGTTTGCTCAGTCAACGAAATGTAAGTGATATCATTGCATCTTGTCGACAAATTGTTGGCCACTTCAAACATTCATCATCTGCCACAGCTCGTTTGCATGCTATTCAACACCAGCTGAATCTTCCACAGCATCAATTGATCCAAGATGTGAGAACACGGTGGAATAGCACCTATTATATGTTAAGCCGATTATCAGAACAGAGACAAGCAATAGCATTATTTGGATCTGAAGACAACAAAATTCAATCTTTGTCAGCTAATACGTGGTCAATTTTGGATAATGTAGTTCGACTTCTAACACCATTTGAAGAAATCACAAAAGACATAAGTGCTGAAAATGCCAGAATCTCAACAATCATTCCACTAGTTCATGTTCTTCAGACAGTATTAACAACAGATAGTGGTGATGATGGTGTTAGAACTATGAAATTAGCACTATTAGAATCAACAAAACGTCGATTTGACAAACTCTGGACTGAACCTGCATATGTCGTTGCAACATTGCTAGATCCTCGATTTAAAATGACCTTCTTCTCCATCACTGATCATAGTTTGGTTGTGAAGGCATTCCTCTTAGAGGCATCCACAAAATATATAATTCCAAGAAGTCAAACTGACAATCAAGAGGGTAATCCAGCTATCAACCCCACCTCACCATTAGCATTTGGTGAGCCTGATCCTAAACGTGTGATGCTCAGCAAAGATGCATCTATTTGGGAACATATGAACACGATTACTGCACTGGCAATAAAAAGTGAGCCAATCTCTTCAGTAGAAAATCAAGGGATTGAAGTTGAACTCAAACAGTATCTAAATGAGCCACTAATTCCACGATCAAATGACCCACTGCAATGGTGGAAGCAAAATCAAATGCGCTTTCCTGGTCTGGCAGTCATGGCATGTGCATACCTTAGTCCACCACCCACCAGTGTTGCATCTGAAAGACTGTTCAGCACTGCAGGAGGAGTCATGACAGATCACCGTTCATCTATGTTGCCTGAAAATACTGAACGTTTAATATTTCTCAAGTACAACAGACGTTTGCTGACTAGCACTGACTGAATCAGGACCATATTTAGAAAATGGTTTCTAAAGGGATGGTCTTGAAAAAAATTTCTGTTTATTTTTTATTTTTGTTTTGTGAATACAATACATATGAGAATGTGTAAAATAGTGTTTAAAACAGTTTTTGTATACCTTTAGACATTTCAATTTTTTTTTTTATTTCAAATTTAAATTATATTTTTTCATCATCGCCTTGGGTTAAATTTGATTAATGTATGATTGAAGTAGAGTTACTATTTTATTTGGTAAAATCCGGTTCCTGTTC
>JAGDYQ010000017.1:2870160-2882794 GCA_021962125.1 Bulinus truncatus | reverse complement strand
TTAATGAGACGGATGTATTCATTCATCAATGGCAGTAGTGCAGCGCAATGCTTGCATTAAGGGTGCGAGGAAGGGGAAAAAAAGGTGGAGACTAAAAATAGACTATTCAATTAATTTCATCTCGAAGAAACTGATATTTATCGTTTCTCTTACGCATTTACACCTGCGTATGTCCCTGTCAGCATTTATCATTTTGTTTTTTTTTATTGATCTTTTACGAGTAGTGTTTATACATTTATATTTTTTTTTTACCGCATGCAAAGGTACAATAGCTTTTTGGAGGCCATAAGATGTGTCTGTTTCATCTCACTCCCGAAATAGAAGACATAGTTAGTTATGTAGAGATTTGGTCATTAGACCTATGTGATGATACATGGACATCCCACGAGCGGACACCCCTTTTATGTTGCTGTTGTTGATTTCCAATGATTAGTTGATTAGTTCCACCCCTTCCTCCTTTTTGCTGGTTAGTTCCACTTCCTCCTTAATACTGACTAGTTCCCCTTCCTCATTCTTGATGATTAGTTCCCCCATACTTCCTATTGCTGATTAGTCTCCTTCCTCCTTATTGCTGTTTAGTTCTCCTTCTTCCTTAGTGCTGATTATTTCCCCTTCCTCCTTATTGCTGTTTAGTTCCTCTTACTTCTTATTGCTGATCAGTTTCCTTCCTCCTTATTGCAGTTTATTTCTCCTTCTTCCTTATTGCTGTTTATTTCCCCTTCCTCCTTATTGCTGTTTAGTTCCTCTTACTTCTTATTGCTGATTAGTTCCACTTCCTAGCTATCGCTGATTAGTTCCCCTTACTTCCTATCGCTAAGATCGTTGTTTGTTGGGCCTTTTGCAAGACCGATGGTCATTATTGACATGATGTCACCATATTTCTATGACCTCTCGTAATGGTTTGACGTGATTGGATGGTCTGTAATTTCGGTGACGCCCTGACATCCCATGGCACATCAAACGATGACTTGGCATGTCTGATCTCTGTCTGACACACATGACGACAACATGAGTGCATGTTGGACTGACAGCTAACGTCATCGGGAGGAGATATACATTACGAAAGCAAATCTTCTTGTTCTTCTGTTACCAGGACCGCTTGATAGAGTACCCGAATGTTCCGGGTTCCAGTTGGATAAAGAAAATGCGGCTAGGTCTATCCACACAATCCATGGTTCATCCCTCTTTGCACTTTCTCAAGTTAACTTCAGGCTGAGACCTAGTATCGTAGAGCCCATGAGATCAAACTCGCTGTGCCCCTCAACTTCTGGGGACTGCCATAAAGGTCAATATCAAGCGAGCAACCAGACTGGTCCCTCTGTGCTACGCTATCTGGGGCACTCGAATATTCCACGGTTTCCTAAATTCTCTGTATCAGCGACATACGAATTTGACATTTGGGCTTTAACCTCCGAAAGTACGCACCAAACTGTGCAATAAGCGCCTATATCGTTGGTTGCTAGAAACGGGTAAATTCTACTTCCTGTTTTCCCTAATTTGCTTTATTTTTTTTTTCATTGCACATCGTTATTTCATAAGAATCGTTGTTATTGTAAAGAAAATTTTATCGCATTGCATTCAAATTGGAGCTTTATTACTTCTGGTGGCTCCACTGTGTCTCTCGTCTGTATTTAAAGTTATTCAATGGAGGCGCCTGCCCTATCGTAGACACGGTTTAACCCTTTGATATTCGCTATGCTATTTACTGCTGTGTAGATCTGTACACATTATTAAGCCTACGCGTCACTTAAAAAATAACTGTCACTCACGGAGGAAATTCCTATGAAGTGGTTCACTTTTTTCAATTTTTTTCTTACATGAATTAAGAAACGTTTTTCACTTGCCGGAGGCGTAGACTAGAGGGGTGTTTTATTTCAGGTCTGCAAGTCTGGATATTTTTTTTAAACAGATCTGTATATTTTTTCGGAGCAATCAAGATTTTAAAAAAGTATGTCTAATAAAATATCTGAATAATGTTAATTTGTCGAAAAAGAAATAATTAAACTATTAGCAGTATGTATGAAGTATAATCTGGATTTTGTTCATACATTGTTTTTGGATAAATATTTAAGAAAATAGTTGGCAGCCATGGTGTCAACCTCCCTTCTAAACAAAAAGTAAGTATTTCGCAGTCTTTTGATTGAATTTCCATCTTCTATATCTTAGTTCTCTAGTTTAATTCGTCTATTAGTTCCTAAACGACCAAGTAATGCGATGACAACCCGTAACGTTTTCTCAGAAATAAGGAGATAGCTCAATATTGAAACTGTATGACATCATACGGGAATAGCATTAATAGACGGGGATTGGTCTATTGATCCCAAAGGAGAAATATTGAAACTATTTGAACGTTTGGTCGAGCTGTGGAAAACGAGTGATTGCAGACGTGATGATCCCGGGTTCGATCTCCAGTGGGAAGCAATGGAATTTATTTTTTTTTCAGGTCATGGTGAAAGTTTCCTTCATGTCTCTCTGGGTGATGATATGGCCGTTGCATCATCGTGAAGAAAGGGCCCATTCAATCTGGATAAACTTCTCATCCTTATGGGGATTGCACAGATGAAGTATCCGTTAAACATTTATTGAAAAATTCAGCCGATCTGGAGGGGGGGGGGAGGGGGGATGTATGTGTGTGTATAAAGTCCCTGTAAGGGCGAGATGAAATCTGTTTGGTCTTATAAGGTCATGGAGGCAAAACGGGAGAAACGGGAGCCACAGCGGGGACTTAACATGAATTATCCATTGGTCCTCACCGAAGATCAAACCAGGGACCCTCATGTTGACTGTCAATCGCTTTACCGCACGACCATCCGTCCCCCTGCCCTGAGGGTAGACCAGGGTCACATTTTTTATAGAGAATTTGACCTGTGGGGCGGACAGAGAGTATATGTGTAGAGTTTTGTCATGAACTAACATTGAAGACTAGTGTTGTACTCCACTTTGAAACCAGTTGCGGGCCGGATCTAACAACCCGGATTTGGCCCACGGGCAGTATATCACCCCCCCCAACCACAGGCTGGGGGTAAAGGGTGTATTAGACTTAGAGTTAGATAAAAACAGTAAAAAAATAGAAAAAAGAAAAAAAAATACATTTAGCCTCACTGAATAAAAACGTTATACTCTGTATTTAATAATTTTGTGAGAATTTCAGAATACCGCCTTCTGCTGCCTTGAAGTGTATTTAAAAACATATTTACGTGAATCTGTTCTGGATAAGATCTAGGTCCCTAACACTGACTGCCTTTGATTTACGTTTATTGCCAACTTTAAAACGTCAAATGAAAGATTGATGTTTATAACAGCGAGGAACTGGAAAGTCATAAACCCAATTGAACATTTAAAAAATAAAATAAAAGTAAAAAACTAACGTTGAAATGTCCGCTGCTTAATTGGCGTTACAAAGGCAGATTCTTAAATGCCGTGTCAACATTTAATTTTTGTTGTTTGTATGGTGTGTTATAAGAAAAATAAATAATAGGGCGAGTTAATGAAATAAAAAAAAATCAAACAATTTTTTTCCCACGCTTTGATTTAAAAAAAAAAATAAAATATCGTCTGGTGCTGTGTAGTCTAGAGTTAAGGTTCCTTGATATTGGAAAAAAAAAAGGTTTGGAGGAAGGGAGGGGGTAAATTTGTCCTGACTTGAAGAGTCGTTGAGCTGTGGGAATTTCATTCAGTCGTGACAGACGCTTCAAGTTTTAATAACAGGCGGACAGACAGACAGACCGACAGAAGTGAAAAAGAAAAATAAGTGAGACAGGAATGGGAAGGGGAGAAAAAAAATAATAAAAGAAATCAATCGCCTATGAATGCCGTGGTCTCTCTTGATCAGACATCAATATGTTGGTCATGTGACCTCTTGCCATCTAGCACTCACGCCATTTTTTTTATACACCGCCTCCCCCCCACCCCCCACCATTTTTTTTTCGTTTTCCCTCCTGTTCTATTGATGTTACTCGTCTGCTTCCGGTTGGTGATAAAAAGAAAATACGGCATGGAAATGAAATTTGTAAAGCTTATTATAATTGGAATAGTGTTTAAATTGTTTTATTTATTTCAAGACATAAAGAAAGAACTGTTCCAGATAATCATTCTGGTTGTTTTGATGGTTGTATATTGTTTTGTTTTTTTGCCAGCATGTTTATGTAAGAAAATAAATATTGACTTTCCTTAGCATAATAAGTATATTGTTATTTTTTTTTAGTTCATCATTGGTTATCTCCCCCCTTCTCTCCCCCCCCCCGACCCAACTTCGACCAAGTATGTCGTTTATTATCTTTTTCTGAATTCTCATTGGAAAACTGTTCTTTTTTTTTTTGTTAACTTTATATGCAAAGTTTTAAAGAGACGCAGATATCTCAAGATTCTTTATTTCAAATCAATATAGTAATCCCCGTGTGTGTTTAGGTAAGTGATTATAAACTTTGACCTTTTTTGTTGTTGTTATTGCCGCCTGAAACACTTTTAAAAAAAAAAAAACAGCGCAGAAAAAAAACAGGAATGTTTCTCGCAAATTAAAATGAGCCCCATTACATGCGTGCGGTCGGAGGCTCTCGTACTTTTACAACAGTTTTAAGCTGTTTATTTCATTTTTTTATCGAGACTTTTCGGTGCTCTCTCGACCACAATTAGAGAACCACTGGCTGAGATTATGAGGAAGTACATGTTGTTGTTGTTGTTTTTTTTCCTTGGTTGTAAAGCTGCTTTGCTCGTTTACGTGTTAATATAACACAAATCTAATCCATCCTTTCAGTAAACCTTGTTTGTAAACTGAGATCCGTGTTGTCCGTTTGATGTATTCATCTGAACTTTGACACATTTGAACAGTGGAATTACTACCTACTACCTACATTAACCCCACACCCCACCCGCAACCCTCTCCATGAACTATGACCCGTACAGGTTTAACTCTGACCAACATTCCCGCGCTCTTTTGTTTATTTTTGATTTGTTTTTATTTTGGTTTCATCAGTCGCCGCTAGACTCGTCCTATTACCGTGTTCTCACCGTAGTGTTTTTTTAGAGCATTTTCTAAAAAAAATGCTCTATTGTCCCCGTTTTGTCTGTCTGTCTGTCTGTCCGTCATCACCCTATATCTCAACAACCATAAGTCCTAGACCCATGATGTATATATCATATTGTAGGTCTTGGCCTGCCAAGAAAACACTTTGGTCCATTTCGCGATCTGACCTCTGAGGGCCGAAAAAGGGGGCGTTTTAAGTACCGTTTTTTTTACTATATAAGCTATATTAATAAAGGAGCGCCCTATATCTCAGCAACCATAAGTCCTAGACCCATGATGTATATATCATTTTGTAGGTCTTGGCTTGCCAAGTGTTTTTTTTTTTTTTTTGCTGTTGTTGAGTCAGATATTCAGGCATATCATCAATTCCCTAATCATCCGACATTTCTAAATGTGCATTAGTACCAGCAGTAGTAAACATCAGGATAGTAAAATCGATAGTTGAATCGACTCGCGTGCAAAATGTACAGGGCCCTATCCCTGGTAAAAGCAAAAAAAATCATTCGCCCGTTTACTTGGAGATGAGATGGGCGCCACCAAGTCTATGAGCCCACAGATTGGGAGGTATGAAAGCACAACAGCCTGTTTAATGTGTCCATTTGTTTTCCCCTAACGACCATATCGGTTGAGGGCATGTAAACAAAGTAAACATCAATGTAAACCTTTGCGCATTACTCTACAATGAAAGCCTTAATTATTTTTTTTAAACAAACACCCATTTAAACTATAAACTCATATTTATGCCTTTGGGTTTGTTGATTAGTATCTATATATACTAGTTGTACCCTGCAAAACATTTGCATAGAGTTATATTCCCTTAAGTTTGATCAGTAGACTAGGTTATTTTTTTTTTTGGTTTCGGACAGATCCGATATTTTCATGATTTGTATTAAGTTTGCCGATTTTAAACTGGAATACTGTTGTATTAATTCTTTACTTTCGATTTAACGCAGGACACACACCGCTATTATTTATATATGTTATATATACTTTTCATGCATTTATTACTGGAATATATATGTAAAACTGTGATAAACATCTAAAGTTACCCCCTTTTTTTTTTCTTTACTTATTTCTATGTAAGTTGATCTACACCAATCTTTCAATCGATTCTGAAATATTTCAAATTTTTTTTTTTTTAAATGCTGAAAATGTCATATTAATTTTAATCTCTATACTGTCTACATTGTTGTAAGAGATGACATTATACGGTGGCTATTTTAAACTATCGTCAATGCCGCATACATGTTACAGCATGCATGTAAATATTCTCAACTATAATTAGATTTGCATAAAATGCGTATGAAAAAAAATTGTGTAAAGGGTAAAAAAAAAAGTCCCTCTTGTTCATTGGTTTTCTCGAGCATGGATGGGAATAGTATCACTCCGCACACTCAACGGAATGAATAGAACTAAACACGGGAAAAGGCCTAATTGCCTTGTGTAAATAGTTCCGAATCCCCCCCCCCCACCCACCCTCACCCCTTATACAGAGTACAAAGGAGTTAGCATCTGATCCTTCTCTGGACATCATAAATTCAATATTCCTCTCCAGAGACTTTGATTCTCTCTCTCTCTCTCTCTCTCTCTCTCTCTCTCTCTCTCTCTCTCTCTCTCTCTCTCTCACTGCCTTTATCATTATTTTTCTCTTAATATCTGAACATTCAAAAAAAAAAAAAAAGTTCATTACAAAAAATAAAAATGTCTTTTTATCAGTTCTGGACATTGATTTTTTTTCCCACCCCGACGGTGCGTTGAATTTTGATATAATGGAAGAAAAAAATAAAGTTTTGATGTGGTTATGTCTATGTAATAAATACGGAATACCGAACTAACGAGTCAAAATACGGAATACCGAACTAACGAGTCAAAATACGGAATACCGAACTAACGAGTCAAAATACGGAATACCGAACTAACGAGTCGAAACACGTAATTATGCACATATTCGGCTAAAGACCATTCACAAATTATAAAATCCGAAAAAAATCTCAAAAGTAACTTCTCCCATCCCCATTAAAACAAAAATGTATATAACATATAGCCTACCATTATAACAATATACACATGATGTATAACATATAGCCTACCATTCTAACAATATACTCTTGATGTATAACATATAGCCTACCATTCTAACAATATAAATATAATGTATATCATTAAGCATACCAGTATAACAATATGCTGTGTAGCATTTAGTTAACGCCGTCTGAATTTTCCAGAATCACGCATTAGAAATGTGGCTTTTGTTTTGATGATAGATATTAGCACATCTTGGCTGTGAATGGACATGGTGGACAGACAGTTTATACAATTTTATAGAAATATTTCTCCTTTGTTGGAATCATTGGTACAAAACCTTTTATTTGAAGTACTGTCGTAAACTTTGGCCAAATTTGTTTCTTTTTTTTTTTTGTATTACTTAAGTTTAAGAAAAAATCTTGAAATGTTTATAGGGGAGGGGGGGGATAGAGTGTAAACAATTAATTTCATTTCAAAAATAAATAAAGAAAAGATATTTTTTTTTGTTTTAAATACGATATGATCTGTGGATGTATGTTTAAGTTAGTCAGGAGTTATATTACAGGTGGCATCTAAATATAATGTGGCAAGTGTGTAGGTTATTTTTGGCTTGAACTGTCTGGTACTATGTGCTAATATTATCAGACTGACAGAGTCATGTCTTTTGTCGGCACCGATAACAAACGGACCGAAACGGCGAAGTTAATTAAAAAATACGCGTTCGATTAAATCAGGTTATGTGATTCAGTTTGTGTCTAATGTGAAACAAGTCATAGCTAGTATTCAGGTATTTTTATTTTAAGCTATAGGCAGTATTTATACGCCTGAAGTAGCATATAGGGGCTTAATTCATACGCCTGAATTTATATATAGGGGCTTAATTTATACGTCTGAAGTTATAATTAGGGGCTTAATTTATACGCCTTAAATTACACGGAAGGACCTATTGTATCTACGTCATTTCATTTCTACATCACTTCATTTCTATATCACTTCATTTCCAACATTTTTCTTTTAATTTTTGTTTTGAACAAATGTCGCAAAGAGCAGGTAAAAAATTGATCGTCGTTTGTCCTTATTAACTGTTTCCAAAATTTCAGTCACATTCACATATATATATATATATATATATATATATATATATATATATATATAAACAAAACCAATGCATTACTTATATACACAATTTAGTACGACTACGTTTATTGTTGTCATCTATCTGTACCATTTTGTTATTTAGTTTATACTTCATTTGTTAATACAACGAAAATATGAATACCACTTCGGTAGAGAAGTCTCACCAGGTGAGCTGGGATTGGGGTGGGATGGGAGTGGGGGTGGGGTGGAGAAGGATTTGGGGCATTAGACCAGCGCTGACGCCAGATGCTTTTGGAACTATGAAATATTCATGTATGTTATAACTTGCCGAACATTCATTTGTACGTTGGAGGGAGTGAAGGGGGGGGGACAAATGCTGGACGGTGTGTGTGTGGGGGGGGGGGTTGATGTAGCATGTATGAAAAAAAAATACGAATCAATAATCAGAAACAATTGGTCAGCCTGTGAGGTCAATACTTTACATATATTGTGCCCCCCCTCCCCCACCAGGCGATGTCAGAAACACTTTAGGGGATTAAAATAGGTTGATTTCTGAATTACATCAGTGGTTCTAAAATTATACTCGAGACCCATTGAGCAATTCAGAAGTTGCGTTCCATATAAAGCTCTTATATGTTAAAATGGAGTCACAGAGAGCGTAGCCTAGATACAATGGGTTTATTGATTCATTAAAGGTCTTGACACCACTGGGTTGGGTCACGGTTATCTTACACTGTTTAGCAGTTCAAGCTGGCCGTAGTGAGATGGACATTTGTGATTTATGATTGTGTGTGTTTGTGAAGTCACTGTAAGGATGAGATGAAATAAACCACATATGGGACGGTTTTTATGGTGCCCTTCTTTCATCCCCACCATAGCCTATAATCCAATGGCCATGGAGGCACCACCGGAGATATATATCGGGAACTTGAGCCAAGACCTGAATAATTTCGTTGGTCGTCACCGGAGATCGAACCAGGTACCTTCAGGTCGACAGTCGAGGGCTTTTCCGCACGACCATCCGTCCCCCATTTATGATTCATGTCAGGTTTTGTAGTTTGGGTGTTTCGGAGGGGGGGGGGTCGGGTCAGGTTCACTGCAGTGGGTAGGTTTGACCATTCCTCTCTTTATCAAATCATCACCGCCTTGGCCGCTAAGTGTTGGTGTGTGTCCATTCTCGAATGCCGCCCTTTTTTAACAACTATCCTACGTTCTCCGTCCAGCGTATCCTGCGTTATACTCTCCTACGTTCTCCGTCCAGCGTACATTGCGTTATACTCTCCTACGTTCTCCGTCCAGCGTACCCTGCGTTATACTCTCCTACGTTCTCCGTTCAGCGTACCCTGCGTTATACTCTCCTACGTTCTCCGTCCAGTGTACCCTGCGTTATACTCTCCTACGTTCTCCGTCCAGCGTACCCTGCGTTATCTCCGGCTAAAAATAGACTGGGGAATTCCACAATTTTTAGTCTCACTCAAGGGGAGTGAACTCTTGCTTGACTAAAAAAATACTCGCCGGTCCGGGTACCGGGCCTTTGATCTAGTATATATATATATATAAACGTAAGATAACTAATATTTTATAAATATAAACTTATTAGAATCCGCAGTATCAAAGTTGAAAGATTACACCAAGCCAAGTTATAATTTATGTATTTTATTTATGAAATAACTTCAACGATGTGTGTTTCCTATTTAAATTTTATCCTTAAAACGTGTCCCATCACCTGTGCCATGACTGTACCATATGTTTACATACAGAGTCATGTCATGGACAACCTGTTTGAGAAACAAATAAAAAAGCATAGAAACTTCTTTGCCCGTATGATATTTAAAAAAAAAGAGTTCCCTCACTATAAATCCTCGTGATCTACTCGCCCTATCGTCTGCTTCATTATTGGTTTGATCGTTAACACTCTCGTCTAAAACTGACGTAAAATGGTAGTTAAAGGTCATTACTGCACACACACACGCACGCACGCACAACTTCTCCCCCCCCCACTCACCCCCTCACCCCTTCTCCTCTACCATATTATCTTTCCCTTGTTTCCTTCCCTGCCATATCTAAACCTTTCGGATTAATGGTCTGATATCTTGAGGTATCGTTTTAAATTATCCGACGTGTCCTCACTTTCTATTTCACCTGACCCCCCACCCCCTCCCTTCTCATCCTTCACTCACCCCCCCCCCCATCCCAATCCCGAAACCTTTCTTTTGATGAGCAGCAGCAGTAGTTCTGAGATTATCCAAGTCACCGGCTTGCATTGAGTTAGGTGGAAACATGGGCTGAAATTAGTGCAGAGGAAGTGTATCCTACAAGTCATCCCCCACCTCTTTTTCTCTCTCTCTCTCTCAGACACACACTGACACACACACACACACACACACACACACACATACCGTCACTCTCTGTTTATCTTTGTGTGTGTGTGTTGTGTGAGAATATTAGACTCAGAGGGTTAAATTAAAAAAAAAATAACAAGGGCATTTACTATGGATGTTGTTTTCTGTATAAGTACCCTCCCCTGATTTAATTAAAAAGGGCAATTGACATTTAAATGAAACTAAATACAATGGGTGATCGGTTAACGAACATAATCCGTTCCAAATGTATGTTCACTATCCGAATTGTTCGTTAACCGATCACCGATTTTTACCATATACAGTGCATGATCGGTTGACGAACATAATCCGTTCATACAGATAAGAATTCCATTTCAATGCTGGTATTCTATAGCCATTGTATGTGTAAAAAGTCGATATAAAATTGTGTTATTCTCTGTTTGCAATCTTATATGAAAATACAGACTGTCTGTTCCAACGGGAATTTGATTACTGAATGTTTGCGAGTGTGTAGATGCGTCGTTTACATTTAATTGCACTTCTATTTTAGGCTTGATGTTGATTTTTTAAAACTCAGTTTATCTCTTGGTCTGACCTTTGCATATATTGAAAAGTCTTAGAGAAATATGTGAGCATGTTATTATCCATCACACTCACATTAGTAACAGAAGGCGTTATGTTTATTCGTCTTTATGTCAGTGTTTCTATAACTGTCTACTATTGTCTACAACTGTCTACCTTCAACTCAAAATGTTTAAAATACGACTAATTTTTATACGCCAATTTAATATTGTTTAATTAAATGAGTAGAGTCTTTAAATCATGCAATTGATGTTAACTGCTTGCATTAAAAAATGTAATATAGACAAAAAAAAGAATGTCTTAAGACAATTAAAATAATTATTGTCTTATGGCCATAAAAATGGCCGCCCATCAAGTGCCATCATTGAGTTTTAAATTGTATGTCAATCTGGGTTTTTATTTCATGTTTCATTACGCTCGGTTAATTAGCCATTCAGATTATTTATTGGATTATTACTGTAACACATTTTAAATTATTACTGTAACACATTTTAAATTATTACTGTAACACATTTTAAATTATTACTGTAACACATTTTAAATTATTACTGTAACACATTTTAAATTATTACTGTAACACATTTTAAATTATTACTGTAGCACATTTTAAATTATTACTGTAACACATTTTAAATTATTACTGTAACACATTTTAAATTATTACTGTAGCACATTTTAAATTATTACTGTAACACATTTTAAATTATTACTGTAACACATTTTAAATTATTACTGTAACACATTATAAATTATTACTGTAACACATTATAAATTATTACTGTAACACCTAGATGCGCTTGTCCCATTTTAAGAACGGTGCCTATTTTATAAAGTTATTGAACGTGAATTGAACTTCATAGATAGAAATCCTGTTTAAATGCGTACCTGGTTTACGTTCGAAGTCCAAATCATACGAGTTCTGTATCAGTTTACTTCTTATTATTACTGAAAAACAATCCTAAAAGTTGGGTAGGTCTGTTCTTGGCCTCCGATTAACTCATTTTTTTTTTCTAAAACTTGCGACGAACTGATTTGAGGCTGGTCACACCTAACAATCGGTATAAATTCCTGAGTTGAGAAATTACTTAGTCTTAGCTGCTCTTTCATCTTTTTTTTCTTCTTCCTGAAAGTAAGGTGTGTATGTGTGTGTGTGTGCGTGCGTGCGCGTATGTCTTTTGTTTGTTTTGTTTGTTTTGTTTTGTTTGTTTTGTTTGTTTTGTTTTGTTTTGTTTTGTTTTGTTTTGTTTGTTTTGTTTGTTTTGTTTTGTTTTGTTTTGTTTGTTTGTTTTGTTTGTTTTGTTTTGTTTTGTTTTGTTTTGTTTGTTTTGTTTTGTTTTGTTTGTTTTGTTTTGTTTTGTTTTTTTTTGTTTTGTTTTGTTTTGTTTGTTTTGTTTGTTTCGTTTGTTTTGTTTGTTTTGTTTTGTTTGTGGGGTCTCGAAGCGGTCAAATGTCTGAGAACCACTGCTCAAAGAAAAAACACTATCCTCGATGGCTCAGTTGAGCTGTTGCCACACTCTATTACATCATCTGTTCACTTATACGGGAAGTTTTCTTTCCAATATAT
>JAGDYQ010000017.1:2850307-2869660 GCA_021962125.1 Bulinus truncatus | reverse complement strand
ACTATGGTGGGGATGAAAGAAGGGCACCATAAAAACCGTCCCATTAGTGGTTCATAGGATCTAAGAGATTTCATCTCACCCTTACAGGGACTTCACACACACACCATAGAAAATGGGAATGTTTTATCGGTTGCTATTTTTTTTGTTGTTTCAGAAACTATTATGAGTACAAAGTAGAGGATAATTACCAAAAACGGGCACGATCAAATAGCATAAATAAAATCATGAGTAAGTGGTTAATTGTACTGCCCGGTGTGTACACAATAATTCAGTCGATTTTAAAAATTAGCTTCATTTGGTTTAGAGACAAAAATCGATATTTGTTCCATAACCATTTTTTTTTCTTTAAGGAGGATATATTTCTCTCTTAGATCAAATAAAACAGTGGTTCTAAAAATGTGTAGGTTTCGCATACCACACTATGAGTGCTGTTTTGTTTGGGGGAGGGGGGGAGGCTTTGTCCGTGGGGACTTGAGTCATACATTCGAATCTATTGTGCCATTGTAGGAATGAGAGCATATATCTACCAAAAGCACTTTTGGCTATGAACAAGTCCATCGGTTTTGGTCTTCGACCTGAGCTCTTTGATGAACATGGCACATTCCTACACACTTCCTTATTTTAACCTAATGTGGAGCAATACATTCAAAAAAAAAAAGAGATATGAAGAGATGTTATCTGGTTTAATACCAGGAAGTACGGAAATAAAAAAAAAATAACCGGGACTGACGGATATAAATAAAATTACTTTAAATAAAAAAAATACTTCAAATAATAAGAAAAACGAGAGCAGCCAAAGCCTGGCTTGCCGAGATATATCATTTACTTACATGGTAGATGAGTTACCTGAAGTCTAGTCAGCTACCAACAAGATAAACTGAACCCGGTTACATGTCTAGAGAGGTTATCAAGTGATAATTTATTGTGACGGGAGGATTAGAGTGAAAGGGATGGGAGGGAGGGGAGGACCGGGGGTTCATCTCACAGGTAACCTACTTAACCACAGGCCAGAGTTACGCAGCGTAGATTAGAGAGAGAGTGGGAGTGAGGGGATGAGGGGGGGAGGGGGGGAAGAGGCTCACGCTCATGTCATGTAATTAGCCACAGGTCAGTTTTTACTTTAATCAGCGTGTGGATATTCATTATTTTTTTTTTTGTTCAGTCTTAGCTGAAACATTAACAAAGTCTGTAGTCCGGACATAAATAGTACAGAGAAAGACGAAACAAAAAAATTAACGGATTTATACATACGCGAAGCTAACAGAATTATACATAAGCGATGCTAACAGATTGATACATACGCGAAGCCAACAGAATTATACATAAGCGATGCTAATAGATTGATACATACGCGAAGCTAACAGATTGATACATACGAGAAGCGAACAGATTTATACATAAGCGATGCTAACAGATTGATACATACGCGAAGCTAACAGATTGATACATAAGCGATGCTAACAGATTGATACATACGCGAAGCTAACAGATTTATACATAAGCGATGCTAACAGATTGATACATACGCGAAGCTAACAGATTGATACATACGCGAAGCTAACAGATTGATACATACGCGAAGCTAACAGATTTATACATACGGGAAGCTAACAGATTGATACATACGCGAAGCTAACAGATTTATACATAAGCGATGCTAACAGATTGATACATACGCAAAGCTAACAGATTGATACATACGCGAAGCTAACAGATTGATACATACGGGAAGCTAACAGATTGATACATACGCGAAGCTAACAGATTGATACATAAGCCAAGCTAACAGATTTATACATACGCGAAGCTAACAGATTTATACATACGCGAAGCTAACAGATTTGTACATACGCGAAGCTAACAGATTTATACATACGCGAAGATGTATAATGTTTACATGCAAACAAAGAATACAAAACTTTCTCCGCTATAAACAACTTGAAATGTGAGCTCAATACCCTTTCAAATTGCAGGGCTCTCAGAAAAACAAAACAAGCAATTAAGCCTGTTCTATTCTGGACACAGGACGTGTCAGCGCATTTTCGTATTATGTATCAGTACGTATGCTATCTTTCAGTAAATATTTGTAAATTTTGGAAATGTTTACAAATTCAATTGTGTAATGCATATATCTGAAAAAAGATATTAAAAAGACGTTTCTTTATAATTGAAAACAAAATTATTTTCTCTTAAATCTAACTACAAGTGGTTTGTGGTCACTGAAATAGGACTCATAGTTGAAACATTCTAAATTGTAGTCATTTAATCGTCCAAAAACTCCGTCAATTGTTGTTTTATATAAAGTACGGGAAGTAAGTCATGTTGAATAACTGTTACAAAAATAAATAATGATTACGCCCCTTTGATTAGCTTTTATTATTTATATTTAAAATATAAGCAAAACGGTACATAAAAAACTCTTATATTTTGGCCCTGAGAGGTCAAATCGCAAAATGGACTTTTGATGTACACTTGGCAGGCCAAGACCTACACAATGATATATACATCATGGGTCTAGGACTTATGGTTGCTGAGATATAGGGCGGTCCATTATTAATATAGCTTATATAGTAGAAAACGGTACTTTATAAGGCCCCTTTTACGGCCCTGAGAGGTCAGATCGCGAAATGGAAAAAAGTCATTTCTTGGCAGGTCAAGACCTACAAAATGATATATACATCATGGGTCTAGGACTTATGGTTGTTGAGATCTAAGGTGATGACGGACAGACGGACAGACAGACGGACAGACAGACGGACAGACAGACAGACAGACAAAACGGGGACAATAGAGCATTTTTTTTCGAAAATGCTCTAAAAAAAAATTACACACACGACACATATTGCTGTAATAGCTGTCAATGTAGCCAATTTTGTCAAGAAAATGTCTGATAAATGTTTAAAGCTTTCTTTACATATTAATAAATTATATTTCGGGGGGGGGGGGGGATGAAAAATTACGGTCCACTAAAAGCACCCGATGAACTGGAAAAGTTACAAATCTTCCCTCTCTTGACACCGAACACTTTGAGCTCTCGGTCCCAGAAGTAATGCACATAATCCAATTGACTCGCCCATCTTACCATCGCAGAGCGTCTTCGGAAGAACTGGGGGTGAGGGGGTAAGGTGGGGGGGGGGGGGGGAACACACTTTAAACTCGGCAACGGTGTCAGACAATTACCTAGAATAAAGCATCGAAGAAAAAAAAATAAATACAGAGTTCAAAATAATATTTTTTTTTCTTTCTCCGTCTATTGTTTTTTTTTTTCTTAAACAAGCTCCGCGGAAATGAGCTGCGAAGCAAATAAATAGTTCAGGACATTAAATCAATCGGAGAGCCATGGCGTGAGGTGAAGAATCTCGACCGAATTCTACAAAAAAATAAAAATTAAAAATAAATAAACGCATATACAGCAGAGGTGTGCGGATCTTGAAATTTAGTGGCCGCGTCCGTCCATGGATTTCTATCAATGATCCGCGTCCGCAGAATCTTACAACATTGGTTTGCAGTCAGTCCGCGCGTCCGCATTGCTGAAATTTAGCTGTTTAAATGACTTGAAATTTTTTATGGTAACGCTAAAGAAGATCCGCGTCAGTCCGCTAATCCGCAACTTAACCGTACGAAGCGTCCGCTGTCAGTCCGCGGATTCGGAAAAGTCTGCGGATCTGCGTCCGCAAGCGGACGCGTCCGCTGTCCGCTCATCTCTGATATACAGTCGACCATCATTTGTTGCGGTTTATCGTTTCAAGGTCCTGAAGCGAATCCTGAATTTTCACCAACTAGAATTTTTACTACTTATATGATTTTTTTTTTTGAGCCATTAAAGCTTGTTTCTAGCCTGATTATATTTACAATCTTCTCAATAGGGCTAGCAACATCAAATAGCGCCCCATGGACATGGAATTTCATCATTTCGTTATTATTACACTTTTTATGCCCTATATGTATTAGATATATATACAGTGGATTCCGCTTAATTGGGAAGCCGCTTAGTTGGGACATACGCTTATTTGGGACAAATCTCAAAGAAACCAAACCAAGAAACCAATAGTAAATTTGTATTTTTAATTGGGACAGCCGCTTAATTGGGACAAAAAGCCCCGGTCCCGATGTGTCCCAATTAAGCGGAATCGACTGTATATATATATTTATAAGACCTGTAGTAAGCATTGGGGGGGGGGCGGGGTCATCAGTAGTTGTGACCATTTTTGTCATGTTGAATGTTCCTACCATGTCTTCCGTGGTGCCTCCATAGCCGTTATACTATTGGCTATGGTGGAGGATTAAAGAAAGGCATTACGAAATCAGTCCCAATAGAGATTTAATAGGATCTTACATGCATACATACGACATCTTACTTTTGCAGGGACTTCACATAAATAACCAATGTACAAAACAGAGAAGTGTAGAGATACAAGAGCAACATGTCCCAGAAAAGTGTAGAGATAAAAGGATATCACGTCCCAGAAAAGTGTAGAGATACAATGATATCATGTCCAAGAGAAGTTTAGAGATTCAAGGATATCATGTCCCAGAGAAGTTTAGAGATACATGATTATCATATCCCAGAAAAGTGTAGAGATACAAAGATATCATGTCCAAGAGAAGTTGAGAGATACAAAGATATCATGTCCCAGAGAAGTGTAGAGATACAAAGATATCATGTCCATGCGGTACAAGATAACGGTGCGGCAAATCATTCATATATACTTTTTTTCTAACAGTGTGAGACATTTCAATAGCTAGTGATTATTATAATTCTATGGGTTCTTTTTTTCTATTGTAATTTATTACCACGCTAATAATCTTCTAACAGATCTCTCTCTCTCTCTCTCTCTCCCTCTCTCTCTCTCTCTTACACACACAAACACACACACACACACATACTCACTAAGAGAATAAAATAAGAAAGGACGGACCCCCACCCCCACCATAACAAACACATACCCCCCTTTCCCTATTACAACTCAAGTCCAGGAGTCCAAGTCAGAAGCTCCCCAGGGGTCAATTATTACTGGACCTCATGTATTTTGCACCACTGTGCCGATGTTTTCCCCCGCTGGTGGTTATTACATTGTGGATTTTTTGTGTTGGCGGAGAATCCTGTGGCCGTCCTAATGTCTCCACTCTTTACGTTTAGACTCTGGCACGGCTGCAGCTGTGGAGCATTACTTTGTCGGGACAATCTAAGGACAGTATTCACATAGAACAAAACACGTGTGTAGCTGGATCTTGACCAACTATAGACCATGCTACATGTAGCTGAACACGTCTGTAGCTTTCTGTCGACCAACTATAGACAATATTACATGTAAATGAACACGTGTGCAGCTTTCAGTTGACCAACTATAGACAATGTTACATGTAAATGAACACGTGTGTAGCTTTCTGTTGACCAACTATAGACAATGTTACGTGTAAATAAACACGTGTGCAGCTTGATCTTGACAACTTTAGACAATGTTACATGTAATATACTTGTGTAACTTTGTCAACGCTGGTTATGAGTAAAATAACATTTGTAGCTTTGTCAAGTCTTGTTGAAAACAATGCTACAGGTAACATAAGTGTAACTTGGTCAGAGCCATCTATATCCCCGTAATAAAACTTTTCAGGATCATTTTAAAAACAACAACATAAAAGCGTCATGTGTACTTAGGTTGGCAGTAGTGGTACTATAGATTGATGAATCGCAAACTGCGTACAATAATCGGATATCGGTATAGAAGAATTAGGGCATACATTTCATCTTCCTTAATTGATTATGTGAAATAAAATTTTCGGAATTTCAAACGTTTATCAAACTTTCATTTAGCAGAGGCCGATTTTACGGCAGGTGGACTAAGCGAGAATCGTATCGAGGTTTTAAAAAAAATGAAATGGTATCGTCCCATCTTTAGATGGCAGATTGTTGAAATTGAGTTACATAAAAAAAAAATTATTTAAGTTTTAAAAAAAGCTGTAATAACGAATGCAGTGACGCCATCAATATCACGTGACATTGCATAACAATTATTGTCACAATAGCCCGTCAAAGCTAGACATGAAAATTTAATTGAAAAAAAAAAAAAGAACGAGATGAAGCAAACCAGACCGTTTGGTGGAAAGAGGGGGGGGGCGCCATTTACATAAATCACCCAACTGTAACACCTTGTCTGAAGGTATACGGTGACCTCCCATTGAGCATGTCTACATGGTAACACCCCCCCCCCACCCACCCACCAACAACAATAGACCGGTCACGCCAGATCTGTCATCGTGTCATCATCTATTGACCTTACTCGGACATTGATTGGTCGGCTCTGTCATAACAAGCCCCCCCCCCCGCTGGAGGGGGGGGGGCAGCCGACGGGGGGGCAGGAAATAGAGCGGAAGTCCGGAAATTGCATGATGGGACCTGACAATGGTTTAGGAGGGGATGGTGGGGGACGGGGCTGGGTCTTTAGAAGCATTTGCTCTTTTCTCTTTTTTTTCGGAATTAATTATGCAATAGCGGTAAGTCCTAAGTCATAGAATTTTATTTTGTATTTTAATAGACATGAGTTTTCTACGATTTTTTTCACCCCTAACAGATGCTTTTCAATTAGTTTATTTTCAAATATTAGTAGTATAAAACATATTTCCTGGGACAGAATTTTATAAATGAGAGAATTTCAGAGTCGATAAACTTTCATAAGCGTCATGGTTCTATTGCCTTCTAAAAGTTGGCAAGGAATGAATTAAGTACTATGGTACAGACATTGAAATTTTACTTCAGCATTGATAACGAAAATGTATGTAAATGCGATACATATATCTGCGTAATTGGGTTAAAGGGTAAGTAAATGTCTGGTTAATATAATGGCTAAATAGAATATTCAATAAAGAATAAATAGATCAACAACATTTATAATAATTTAATTTCTACAGCTAATATCTGAGATTTCGGAAGAATATTAATTGTACAATAATGATTGAGGAGTTTCTTTAGTTGGTTTTTAAAAATTTTCTTCAATGCATTTTATATTTTCTTGTCTATAAAACTTTCAATAAAAAGATACACTTTAAAATGAAAGTAATTTAATTAGGATAGCCTGTTTATAGCAGCGATGGGGTTTCTTTTGCCAATTTCTATGTTAGATTCTTGAAGTTGAGTTCGGCATACCTAAAGACAGCTTTGTTCTAAGTCCATCTAAGTAATGGTCAACAACGACATCACGTTACTTTAACTAGCCATGACCACGTCATGGTCGTGGATGGCTGGCATTAGTTCAAGAATTCATGCCCGTCGCATTGACGCATTGACCGTACGGTTCAATATTCCAATAGAATCTGTCACTAAAAAAAATTAGAAAGTCCAAAGGGTCAACATTACATTATCCCCCCTCCCCCTTACCGTTCCACCCGTTCAGTAGGTGTGCACACTATGAACTCCTCCCCCTTACCGTTCCACCCGTTCAGTAGGTGTGCACACTATGAACCCCTCCCCCTTACCGTTCCACCCGTTCAGTAGGTGTGCACACTATGAACTCCTCCCCCTTACCGTTCCACCCGTTCAGTAGGTGTGCACACTATGAACTCCTCCCCCTTACCGTTCCACCCGTTCAGTAGGTGTGCACACTATGAACTCCTCCCCCCTCCACACACACACACTTACACACACACACCATTCTCCTGCAAGTAATGAGAGTTCCATGTTGATATGGAGTCAACAGTCTGTCAGCATGGACTCAATGGATACATCTCCATCAGCCCGTAACACCCCCACCCTCGACCGCAAAACCTCCCCAACGGGCTTCGGGCTTATTGTGTGGCGGGTAATAACTGCTGACATTCCTGACTTGACTGCTCATCAATTTGCCATGACGCATTGATTTCTATTAGTAATTCTTTTCTTTTTTACGCATTGCCTTCATACAGTGGGCATAATTATTTCTGGGTATAGAGAGAGAGAGAGAGAGAGACAGAGAGATAGATGGCTATTTTTGTGGTAGTTTCGGACATTATATAAATACTACCTGTACCCTGCAAGACCTTTGCATAGAGTTATATCCCTTAGGCTTGGTCGGTAATCTAGGTTATTTTTATTTTTTGGTTTCGGGCAGATCCGATTTTTTCATGATTGTATTTTAAACTGTAATACTGTTGTATTAATTCTTTACTTTCGATTTAACGCAGAGCCCAAATCGCTATTATATATAAATATTATTTTTTTAGATATAATATATCAAACTGTATTATTTAAATATAGAAAATTGTGCGCTAAAATACATTTTAATTAATTCACCCAGACGCTTTCATTAATCCACAGTAGTTTTAAAAATTGAAGTCACGCACCCCCACCTCCCCTCCCACATAAAGGTAAATATTATCAAGTATCATACATGTAGTTGGAGTCGATGTTATAGATAGTCAGAGATGATGTTACAGATAGAGATGATGTTACGGATAGTCAGAGATGATTTTACAGATAGTCAGAGATGATGTTACGGATAGTCAGAGATGATGTTACGGATAGTCAGAGATGATGTTACGGATAGTCAGAGATGATGTTACGGATAGTCAGAGATGATGTTACGGATAGACAGAGATGATGTTACGGATAGTCAGAGATGATGTTACGGATAGTCAGAGATGATGTTACGGATAGTCAGAGATGATGTTACAGATAGTCAGAGATGATTTTACAGATAGTCAGATTACAGATAGTCAGAGATGATGTTACGGATAGTCAGAGATGATTTTACAGAGAGTCAGAAATAATGTTACGGATAGTCAGAGATGATTTTACAGATAGTCAGAGATGATGTTACAGATAGTCAGAAATGATGTTACAGATAGTCAGAGATGATTTTACAGAGAGTCAGAGATAATGTTACGGATAGTCAGAGATGATTTTACAGAGAGTCAGAGATAATGTTACGGATAGTCAGAGATGATTTTACAGATAGTCAGAGATGATGTTACAGACAGTCAGAGATGATGTTACAGATAGTCAGAGATGATGTTACGGATAGTCAGAGATGATTTTACAGATAGTCAGAGATGATGTCACAGATAGTCAGAGATGATGTCACAGATAGTCAGAGATGATTTAATAGATAAACGGAGAGGATGTTACCTCGCTTGTCCATGGGACAGATTTTTCTACAATACAGTAGGATGGGATGGGAGACAATCGTCTCAGTGAGTAGAAACAAACAAAACAAAAATTTCCGTACTTTCTCTAACAAATGTGTTTTTTTTTTTGTCTTTGCTGGGTTTTGGGGGGGGGGGATTATTTAAAAAGAAAAGCAAAGTGACTCGACCAGCTATTAAAACAAAAGAAAAAAAGCAGATAAACAGACAGACAGACAGACAGAACCGGATAGGCAGACAAAGGTCGTTTCAATTAACGGTTCATCGATTATCCTATATGGTAAGTTACTGTTGACGTAATGTGGACAAGTGAGGGGTGGGGCGGAATGGGAGAGAGGCGCGAGAGACAGATAGATAGAAAGAGAGACAGACAGAGAGAGAGAGAGAGAGAGACACAGAGAGAAACAGAGAGACATAGATCATATATGAGAATAAAAGATGCAATTATTTTATGAGCAGTGCAAGTCCAGCCTAATATTATTCCTGACCCCCCCCTCCCACCCCCAGTATTGGGTTTGTGCCGAGATAACAAAACTTACAATTTTAACCCAACCTTGATTGATTTAAATTTAAAAAAAAAAAGGAAATCTAATTGTAAACTAATTAAGAGTACATACGTGAGTGGCCTTAACTATTTCAATCAACTTATAACAAACGGCAAACTTGATCTAGTTAGCCTCAGGTTAACCAGGTTAACCATAAACAATCACAAACTTGTGTACCAATCACAAACAGTGACCGATATTTCTGAAGAATTCAGAACAATTTCAAATCCGACACGATACTGGATTCCGCGGGATGTAACCAGTGGATTTCAAAGAAAGTTCGATAATATAAATTTGGTAGCAAAAGAATCGGAAAAACCTCAGAGTCCGATATCCAAAAATGTTCCTTTATTTTACCCCAAAACGTCACTCTATTTTATCCTATTTTACCGTAAAACGTTCCATTATTTTGCCCCCAAAAATGTTCTTTTATTTTACCCTCAAAATGTTCCTTTCTTTCTAACACCGATGTCATCATTACGAATGAGTTATAATTTCCGCCAATGATTAAAAGCGATGGAAGTGAGAATTAATAAGTCTATGCGTTGTTGTATATCAACAATGAATGACCTACTAGCTAAACACTCTATTAGCAAAGGAAATAAAAAACCAGGACAAATTAAAACTCTAAACAATAAATGTCTACACAAATGAATGCCCTGTTTACATCTACATCTAGAATGGATCTAGGATGGATACAAAACTTTCTTGTGCACTGTTTCATAACCAGATCATGTATGTGTGTACACGTCATTCAATCCATAGGCATACAGTAAAATTGATCAGAATATGACCTCAAGTTATAAAGTTATATAGTTCAGTGGTTGGGGGTGGGGGGTGGAGGGAAGGGAGACAACGACTAAGAAAGGTAGACAATTAAAATCGGATAAAAAAAAGAAGCTAAAATACGTTTAGAGTTGTCTTCTCATAGCGCATACATCATCACATGACATTAATGAAATATTTATATCTGTGACCTTTTTTGACAAAATTCCCAATGGAGTAGAAAAAAAAAAACGAAAATAGGAAGAACAAAAAAAAAAAGGGAACATGACAAAACAGAGGGTAAAAACATAAAAAAAAAGTCTTGCCAAGGAATGAGTCTGTCTATTGAAAGAAAGTCGTCAATGTATGTGTGTGGGGGGGAAGGGGGTAATAGATTGTTATTAAACACCCAAGGATTATTTTACCCTTCTCTCTGACACTTTGCACAACAAAAAAAAAAAACTTGTGTTGGTCAGCCGAACATTGTGTCTTCTTGAACTACAGATAAAAACTCGGCCAGGAGCTGACAGGGGGGGGGGGGGGGAATGGGGTGAGATGGGTCGGAGCTTACATCGGGTCTGGAGGGGGTGGGGGTGTATATTAGGAGATCAGACGAGTGTTGATCTTAAATATATAGAGTCGGAGGTAGTGTTAAATGAGATGAATGAATGAAGGGAAAGGGGGGGGGATAGAAACACTGGTGGAGGATGTGTGACAGAGCAGTGGTTCCGAAAGTGTGGGACGAGACCACCGATGGAGGATGTGTGACAGAGCAGTGGTTCCGAAAGTGTGGGACGAGACCACCGATGTGTGACAAAGCAGTGGTTCTGAAAGTGCGGGTCGAGACCACCGGTGGAGGATGTGTGACAGAGCAGTGGTTCTGAAAGTGCTGGTCGAGACCACCGGTGGAGGATGTGTGACAGAGCAGTGGTTCTGAAAGTGCGGGTAGAGACCACCGATGGAGGATGTGTGACAGAGCAGTGGTTCCGAAAGTGTGGGACGAGACCACCGATGTGTGACAAAGCAATGGTTCTGAAAGTGCGGGTCGAGACCACCGGTGGAGGATGTGTGACAGAGCAGTGGTTCTGAAAGTGCTGGTCGAGACCACCGGTGGAGGATGTGTGACAGAGCAGTGGTTCTGAAAGTGCGGGTAGAGACCACCGATGGAGGATGTGTGACAGAGCAGTGGTTCCGAAAGTGTGGGACGAGACCACCGATGTGTGACAAAGCAATGGTTCTGAAAGTGCGGGTCGAGACCACCGGTGGAGGATGTGTGACAGAGCAGTGGTTCTGAAAGTGCTGGTCGAGACCACCGGTGGAGGATGTGTGACAGAGCAGTGGTTCTGAAAGTGCGGGTAGAGACCACCGATGGAGGATGTGTGACAGAGCAGTGGTTCCGAAAGTGTGGGACGAGACCACCGATGTGTGACAAAGCAATGGTTCTGAAAGTGCGGGTCGAGACCACCGGTGGAGGATGTGTGACAGAGCAGTGGTTCTGAAAGTGCTGGTCGAGACCACCGGTGGAGGATGTGTGACAGAGCAGTGGTTCTGAAAGTGCGGGTCGAGACCACCGATGGAGGATGTGTGACAGAGCAGTGGTTCCGAAAGTGTGGGACGAGACCACCGATGTGTGACAAAGCAATGGTTCTGAAAGTGCGGGTCGAGACCACCGGTGGAGGATGTGTGACAGAGCAGTGGTTCTGAAAGTGCGGGTCGAGACCACCGGTGGAGGATGTGTGACAGAGCAGTGGTTCTGAAAGTGCTGGTCGAGACCACCGGTGGAGGATGTGTGACAGAGCAGTGGTTCTGAAAGTGCGGGACGAGACCACCGGTGGAGGATGTGTGACACAGCAGTGGTTCTGAAAGTGCGGGTCGAGACCACCGGTGGAGGATGTGTGACAGAGCAGTGGTTCTGAAAGTGCGGGTAGAGACCACCGATGGAGGATGTGTGACAGAGCAGTGGTTCCGAAAGTGTGGGACGAGACCACCGATGGAGGATGTGTGACAGAGCAGTGGTTCTGAAAGTGCGGGTCGAGACCACCGGTGGAGGATGTGTGACAGAGCAGTGGTTCTGAAAGTGCGGGTCGAGACCACCGGGGGAGGATGTGTGACAGAGCAGTGGTTCTGAAAGTGCGGGTCGAGACCCACTGTCAGGTAGCGAGAACATGTATACTGGGACGTGACACATTTAAGATTTACAAATAAACTTTTTATAAGTATTTCATATTATGTTTGCATATTTACATGTCTTTTTATAATTAACCAAACTAAAAATGGGTACATTGGAAAAAGTACAAAGGGGAAGATAAAATCATATGATCAATTCCGCTTTTAAATCTCTGCCTAATATTTTTGTTTTTTTTCTTAACAGGTGGATGGCAAAGCGTAAAAATGTGAGAACCACCGAGGAGAGAGAGAAAGAGAGAGAGAGAGACAAAAAAAAAAGAAAATAGATTAGTGGGGTACATAAAGAGTATAATGAAGGAAAACACGTCTGTATAACCTATATGTTCATGCATATATATATATATATATATATATACATATATATATATAGGAGAGAGAGAGAGATTACATGGGAAGAGTGTGGGGAAGGAGAGGAAACATTGAGTAAGAAAGAATCAATATGAGAAATAGATATGTAACAGCTAAAATAGAGAATGAGACATAGTGAGCAATAGACGGAGTGATAATTGGACAAATAAAAGACGTGATACGACAGAAATGGAAAGAGGAATACTGTGATGTTAAGTGAGATAACAGGGGATTTGAGAATCGACCTTTATAGAGGTAGAATTTCGGAATGAAAAGATAAGTACGAAATGAAAAATTAGGAAAACAACAACAAAGTGAACATTATAGAAAAGTGAACTTTATAGAATAGTGAACTTTATAGAAAAGTGAACATTTTTAGAAAAGTGAACTTTATAGAATAGTGAACTTTATAGAAAAGTGAACATCATAGAAAAGTGAACAATATAGAATAGGAGAGTGAACAATATAGAATAGAAAAGTAAACATTGTAGAATAAAACAGTGAACATTGTAGAATAAAACAGTGAACATCGTAGAATAGAAAGTAAACATAATAGTTAGAACAGAAAAGTGAACATTATAAAATGGAAAAGTGAACGTTAGACCCAGAAGAAAGTGAGACCATACAAGTGACAAGTGTAATGATGATGGAATGACAAGAATGTGATACCACTGTACTGATAGTGAAATAGTGAAGTTGTGGTGTAATGAGAAAGTCAGATAATTAAAATGTAAAGCGAGACGACGTTCTAGGTACAAATTGACAGATGAGAATATGAATAGTTGGAGAAAATTAAACGGAATTGTGTAGGTCGGGGAAAGAGAGGAATATGAGAGCAGAGAGAGGGGGGGTGAGAGGAATAGAAAGAGGTAGGCAAGGAGTAACATGGAGAGGCGATGGGGGAGAGCAGTGAGAGAGACACATATAGACCAATCTTTCTTCATGAGCAGATAGAAATAATAAATGATTTCCTTCCCCGTCAAGTCAACGGTGAAAATTCTGGCAGAACACTCGGTGCAAGACCAGAAATATCCTGCTATAAGATGATCACTGCTACATGCTGGTTTATCGCACAGATCGTAATGATTGTGTGTGTGTGTGGTTTTTAAACGAAATAACTATAGCAAAAAATTGACTTTCACATTTAAAATAAAATAAAAAAAAATATCTCACTTTTCGTTGCACCTATTACTGCAGTTAGATGTTAAAGGTTACTAAAAAAAACACGTTCGATTTAATCATCTTATCAGGGACTTGTCGCAAAAAATTAAGTGATAAAAAGAGAGGTACAATTAGTTTTATTGGTAACCACTCAAAGCAGATGCTAAACATAGTGAGGATAAAATAAAACCATTTGCTTTATCACAAACCTATAAAAAAAAAAGAGCGTGAAGTGGATCTTATCGTCTGCAACAATCAAGGGACATAATCAATAGCTGCTCCTCAAGCATTCAATATTGGCTTTAACACTAAGCGCTACAGCCGTGGTCGGCACCCCAAGACCATCTCAAAATATAATTCTATGGTCGAGAATTTTTTTTTGTTTTTTTAAAAACAAGTTATTGCAATGGAAAGACGCAGTAAAAGACGGAGGAAAGAAAAGAAAAATGAAGTGACAGAACTGAAGCACTGATTGTATTATCTCACTCATTAATTACCGGGCACACTAACGTACATACTGATAAGTCAATACCAGTCGCAAAGCTAAATAAACATTTCCATTTTAATTAAGCCTTATAAGATGATTGACCCCTTTCCTCAGAAACAAGGGGATCAGCTGAAGTCTCCACAAAGCTAACAGCAGAGCCTTGAAGGTCGTCTATGCCGAGAGCCGCTGTCGCAAAGAGTAACAAAAAAAATAATAAAAATCGTTGTAAATTGTTGACAAGTGAATCCCACCTCTTTACTTAAAATCCATTCAAATTGTGTGTACATGTAGTTGGTTACCTGCAAGGTGATTAACTCCAAATGAATTCATCGAAGACAACAGCACAATTAATCACGATTCGGAAAGAAGAAATACAAAATATAAGTTAATACAACTCTTAATTATGATAATTAGATACAACTGGCTGACATCAGCGGTAGATGCCTTCAAGAAAGTTTAATAATAAAAAAAATAATTAATAATAATAAACACATACACTCAACTGTAGAGAGAGCAATTACTAAAGTATGACACTCACAACGGCACCGTTTGTGGAGGAGGAGGACAAAAAAAAAATAATTTATCTTTACACGTGCTGGCTGGATCTCGCCCCGTCCACGAGCGCGCGTGCACACACACACACACACACATACATATACACACGCACGCACTCACGCAAGACAATGTGAATACCTCCCCCGACCTGCCCACACTCTTCGCCACCCGACCATCTCTGCGATCCTGGTTTGGGGTTGGGGGGGGGGGGAAAGGTATGGTACTGGATGTGACAGTCAGTTAAAGGCGTTGCGATGGGCGCGGTGAGGCTAGAAAGGGGCGTAGGGAGAAATGGAGGGGCGCTAAATAAGTGGGGTGTTGGATAACATTTTTTTTGTGTGACAGATAGAGGTAAACTACGAAGAAGATATAAAGAGAGAGAGAGGGGGGGGGAATGGAGAGGGATAGAGAGAGTAAGAGACTGTCAACATGCAGTCTATGGAATAGCATGAGACATGACTGCATTAAGTATTGGCATCAGTGGCGCAACAAGGTGGGGGTGGGGGGCATTGGGGCATTTGCCCCCCCCCCCAGTGAAATAAAAAAAAATTAAAAGATTTCACCAAAATTAGTCACATGTAAGTAAGTTGTATCTCATGATGTTTAACACAAGTGATTTTTTTGCCCCCCCCCACCCCCTGAAAGTTTGGTCTAGTTGCGCCACTGATTGGCATAGTCATATTATAGACAATGTATAAGACAGGACTGTATTAGTCATGCAGTACGTCCTGACACTACATGTGACATGACTTCATATAACACTGACATAGGATGAGACATTACTGTGTTAGGCACACTGACCATAAGACGTCATAAGGTAGCAGTCTTGTCTGTGTACAAGTGGCTGCAGTAAAACATGTAAGATTGGGGGGGAATTCGACTGAAAAAATATTGCTCATAACACGCATTCAGTCACGTACATAGTGGGGGGGGGGCACACTTACACCGCCACCAGTAAGGGGGCGGTTTTTTTCTAGTCTTTATTGTTTTGGCAGTTAAATGTGGCGGCATGTTTGTGGAGTCCCACCTGAGTGCCGTGTCATCGGTTGTATAAACCTGAACCAAAAAAAAAATTAATTATATTAAAAAAAAACATACATACATACATACATACATGTAGTTATATTCTTCACTCTTTTTACCGCTGACTATTTATGTTTTACGAATACATAAACTTTAGAATAACACAAGCAAACACGAAAATAAACAGACACACACACGCCTAGATGTGTGTATGTGTGAGGAGGAGGTGGTATATAGGTGGTATACAGGTGGTATATAGGTGGTATATAGTGAGACGCACATATATTATGGGGAAATGGGAAAGAGCTATAACTCATTTCTCTGTTGTTGTTGTTTTTTTTTAATTGTACCTTTAATGTAAACTGCGTGTTGGTCATAATGTTGTTGCCATGGTAACCAGACCCCTCACCACCCCCCTCCCCCACTATCATTAAAAACGTCACGGCTTTTATATCAAAAGATACTGATATGTGCCGCTGTTGATTTGACCTAACTGGAGATTGATCGTGTATGCTGGTGGCACACTTCATGAATCCAGCCCGGTGGGGGGGGGGGGGGGGGGTTTGAGTACTCCCTCTTGTTTTAAAAGCTCCTTAAACAGTGTCCTTCCCTTTACTCTGTGGTCAACTGAATGAATCTGTCATAGCGGGTTCAAACCCCGGTGTGTCCGGTCACCAATGTTTCCCGTGGTGCCACCATTGCCATTGAAATATAGGCTATGTTGGGGATGAGAGACGGGCACTACATCCCACTAGTGGTTTATTTGATCTAAGAGATAAAAAAAATATATATATCTTCCTTACCAATCTAACCCTAACCACTGAGTCAAGTTAACAGAATTATGTTATTTATTAGGAAGTTTTGTAATTTAATGAATATAATGACATTCTACTAACAGCGCCTTAGATATTAACTTTGTAAAATGTTCATACATTGGGTTATACATTTTAATTCATCATGTGTAGTAGCTTCAATGTAGTATTATTTCATTTACTAGCTGTACACTGCAAAACCTTTGCACATAGAGTTATATCCCCTTAGTTTTGATCGGTAGACTAGGTTTTTTTTTTTGTTTCGGGCGATCCGATTTTTTTCATGATTGTATTTTAAACTGGAATACTGTTGTATTGATTCTTTACTTTCGATTTAACGCAGAGCCCACACCGCTATTATATATATTATTTTTCGAGAAAGAAAAATAAAATGCACACCAAATATACTCTCAATCATGGATAAGCGTCTCTGTATCATGCGATGCAATGATATATATATATATATGTGTGTGTGTGTGTGTGTGTGTGAGCATACACAGCATGAAAACAACACACTCGTGAATAGAGAGCAAGGGCACACATTAACAATGACACAGCACCACACACAAGTTCGTGGCAAGCACACAAACAAATAAACAAACAGCACATGTAAGACAACAAATAAAAAAAAGCGAATTAACTCACCCCCCCCCCCCCCCCCCCCCCCAAAAAAAAAATGCAAAGACAGATGTGTTGAGAGTGAAATCTCCAGAGAGGCTCGGAGCTTTTATTGAGTGACTGTGACGTCACGGCCGTCACACCTTCCATTGCTGGCATCAATTAACAAAGATCATTGTTATGATATTTTTTTTTCCAGCTTTGAGAAGTGAGTGTGTATGGAATTGAGGGGGGGAGAGGCGGAGAGGGGGGAGAGAGGGAGGGAGGGAGGGGGGGAGTCAGTCCAAGCAAGGGACGAGGGGTAGTCTTGCATGCTGTGTCATTAATAAGTGAGATTAGTTTTATGGTTTGTTGACAGAAATATTGTTACGGAAAGTCTCATGTGTTGTCCGACGAACACACAGAGCAAAGGAGCTTGTAGATAAACATCGGGAGAGAGAGAACACGGGAACCTGTTGATGGAACGGTATCAATTATATTTACCAACGCAGATACAAATCATGCGGTACCACTATACAAGGGCATCCCTAATATACAATACAGATACCAATCATACAAGATACCAATCATATCAATACATCATACAAGATACCAATCATATCAATACATGATACAAGATACCAATCATATCAATACATCATACAAGATACCAATCATATCAATACATCATACAAGATACCAATCATATCAATACAAGAGAGTTTCTATTCTGTCTTGGTACGATTCCCTGATTGAATTAAAAAGGTAATTAAAATTTAAAATTAAACTTAAGTACAGTATATATATATATATATATATATATATATAATATATATATATATATATATATATATATATATTTTTTACATAGAAGCAATATAAATATTTTTTTAAAAGGTTGTTTAGTAAGATATTAGTTTCAGGTATTTATCAACTAAATTTCATTTTTAAACATCGATTGATAAATATTTTTACTAAATCAATATTCTTTAATAGTCTTGAAACTATTTAAGACCACATAAAACAACTCACATTTTCAGCGTTCTATATCTAATGCGCATTATTATGCACTATGTGAGGCGGATGGCCGGGTGGTTTAGATGCTGGGCTGTCAAAGCCCAACTAGTCCACCCAGCTACCTGACTTTAAGTTGGGGAAGTACCGGTGGCAGTGCGTTGAGCTAACCACACAATCCCTTCATATGCCGAGGTTATAGAAATTGATCGATTCTACACTTCATTTGCCCCGATGGCCCTTTAGGGCTAAGGTAACTTTACTATTAAGTGTTTCTTTAAATCTATCTAAGTCTAGAAATAAATATTGAGATTCGCACCTTAACTTATTTTCACCTTAAGAAAAAGTAGCAAAATTACATTTATTATTAACCAAATTTAAATCTTAAGTTTTTAATGATCATCAGAATCAATAAGCCCTTGTTTATTTACATAAAAATCAGGTATGTAAGAATGATTCGTTTTTTTAATTCCTGCGACATCCAAGACATTTCTAATATTTTCGACTTTTTGCAATCGCCAACAGGGTCGCCCATTGACTAATGTCAACAGATGTCTTTCTATCAATGGCCATAGAGCAGGGTCGCCAATTGACAAATGTCAACAGATGCCTTTCCATCAATGGCCATAGAACAGGGTCGCCCATTGACAAATGTCAACAGATGTTTTTCTATCAATGGCCATAGAACAGGGTCGCCCATTGACAAATGTCAACAGATGTCTTTCCATCAATGGCCATAGAA
>JAGDYQ010000017.1:2833230-2848230 GCA_021962125.1 Bulinus truncatus | reverse complement strand
TCTCTGTCACACATCCTCTCCACCGTGGTGGTCTTGACCCACACTTTCAGAACCAATGCTCTGTCACACATCCTCCACTGGTGGCCCTGACCTACACTTTCAGAACCACTGCTCTGTCACACATCCTCCACCGGTGGTCTTGACCCACACTTTCAGAAAACCACTGCTCTGTCACACATCCTCCACTGGTGGTGGTCTTGACCCACACTTTCAGAACCACTGCTCTGTAACACATCCTCCACCGGTGGTCTTGACCCACACTTTCAGAACCACTGTTCTGTCACACATCTGCCCGGTGGTGGTCTTGGACCCACACTTTCAGAACCACTGCTCTGTCACACATCCTCCACCGGTGGTCTTTACCCACACTTTCAGAACCACTGCTCTGTCACACATCCTCCACCGGTGGTGGTCTTGACCCACACTTTCAGAACCACTGCTCTGTCACACATCCCCACCAGGTCTTGACCCACACTTTCAGAACCACTGCTCTGTCACACATCCTCCACCACCGGTGGTGGTCTTGACCTCCACACTTTCAGAACCACTGCTCTGTCACACATCCTCCACCGGTGGTCTTGACCCACACCCTTCAGAACCACTGCTCTGTCACACATCCTACACCGGTGGTCTTGACCCACACTTTCAGAACCACTGCTCTGTCTCACACATCCTGCTCCACCGGTGGTCTTGACCCACACTTTCAAAGCACCTCGTTCCACACATCCTCCACCGGTGGTCTTGACCCACACTTTCAGAACCACTGCTCTGTCACACATCCTCCACCGGTGGTGGTCTTGACCCACACTTTCAGAAGCATTGCTCTGTAACACATCCTCCACCGGTGGTCTTGACCCACACTTTCAGAACCACTGCTCTGTCACACATCCTCCACCGGTGGTGGTCTTGACCCACACTTTCAGAACCACTGCTCTGTCACACATCCTCCACCGGTCTGACCCACACTTCAGAACCACTGCTCTGTCACACATCCTCCACCGGTGGTGGTCTTGACCCACACTTTCAGAACCACTGCTCTGGGTCACATCCTCCACCGGTGGTCTTGACCCACACTTTCAGAACCACTGCTCTGTCACACATCCTCCACTGGTGGTCTTGACCCACACACTTTCAGAACCACTGCTCTGTCACACATCCTCCACCGGTGGTGGTCTTGACCCACACTTTCAGAACCACTGCTCTGTCACACATCCTCCAAAAAATTTAAATCCTGGTGGTGTCTTGACCCACACTTTCAGAACCACTGCTCTGTCACACACATCCTCCACCGGTGGTCTTGGACCCACACACTTTCAGAACCACTGCTCACATCACACATCCTCCACCGGTGGTCTTGACCCACACTTTCAGAACCACTGCTCTGTCACACATCCTCCACCGGTGGTGGTCTTGACCCACACTTTCAGAACCACTGCTCTGTCACATCCTCCACTGGTGTTGGTCTTGACCCACACTTTCAGAACCACTGCTCTACCACACATCCTCCACCGGTGGTCTTGACCCACACTTTCAGAAGAACCACTGCTCTGTCACACATCCTCCACCGTGGTCTTGACCCACACTTTCAGAACCACTGCTCTGTCACACATCCTCCACCGGTGGTGGTCTTGACCCACACTCTTCAAACCACTTACTTGTCACACATCCTCCACCGGTGGGTCTTGACCCACAGACCTTCAGAACCACTTCTGTCACATCCCCACCGGTGGTGGGCCTTGACCCAGCACTTTCTTCAGAACCACTGCTCTGTCATTACTATCCTCCACCGGTGGTCTTGACCCACACTTTCAGAACCACTGCTCTGTCACACATCCTCCACCGTGGTCTTGACCCACACTTTCAGAACCACTTCTCTGTCACACATCCTCCACCGGTGTGGTCTTGACCCACAATTTTCAGAACCACTGCTCTGTCACATATCCTCCACCGGTGGTCTTGACCCACACTTTCAGAACCACTGCTCTGTCACACATCCTCCACCGGTGGTGGTCTTGACCACCTCAGAACCACTGCTCTGTCACACATCCTCCACTGGTGGTCTTGACACACCAGAACCACCTGTCACACATCCTCCACCGGTGGTCTTGACCCACACTTTCAGAACCACTGCTCTGTCACACATCCTCCACCGGTGGTGGTCTCGACCCACACCTTTCAGAACCACTGTCGGTCGTCATTGGACCTCCACCGGTGGTCTTGACCCACACCCTTGTCCACTGCTCTGTCACACATCCTCCACCGGTGGTCTTGACCCACACTTTCAGAACCACTTCTCTGTCACACATCCTCCACCGGTGGTGGTCTTGACCCACACTTTCAGAACCACTGCTCTGTCACACATCCCTCCACCGGTGGTCTTGACCCACACCAGAAACCACTGCTCTGTCACACATCCTCCACCGGTGGTCTGACCTACACTTTCAGAACCACTGCTCTGTCACACATCCTCCACCGGTGGTGGTCTTGACCCACACTTTCAGAACCACTGCTCTGTCACACATCCTCCACCGGTGGTCTTGACCCACACTTTCAGAACCACTGCTCTGTCACACATCCTCCACTTGTGTAGGTCTTGACCCACACTTTCAGAACCACTGCTCTGTCACACATCCTCCACTGGTGGTGTCTTGACCCACACTTTCAGAACCACTGCTCTGTCACACATCCTCCACTGGTGGTTTTCTTGACCCACACTTTCAGAACCACTGCTCTGTCACATTTCCTCCACTGGTGTGGTCTTGACCCACACTTTCTGCAGGCAGGAACCATTGCTCTGTCACACATCCTCCACTGGTGGTTTTCTTGACCCACACTTTCAGAACCACTGCTCTGTCACACATCCTTCCACTGGGTGGTCTTGACCCACACTTTCAGAACCACTGCTCTGTCACACATCCTCCACTGGTGGTGTCTTGACCCACCTTACAGAACCATGCTCTGTCACATTTCCTCCATTGGTGGTCTTGACCCACACTTTCAGAACCACTGCTCTGGTACACATACTTCCAATCGGGTGGTCTTGACCCACACTTTCAGAACCACTGCTCTGTCACACATCCTCCACCACTGGTGGTGGTCTTGACCCACACTTTCAGGAACCACGTTCTTGTCACACATCCCTCCACTGGGTGGTCTTGACCCACACTTTCAGAACCACTGCTCTGTCACACATCCTCCACTGGTGGTCTTGACCCACACTTCAGAACCACTGCTCTGTCAAATACACATCCTCCATTGGTGGTCTTGACCTACACCAGAACCACTGCTCTGTCACACATCCTCCACCGCAGGTGGTCTTACCCACACCTTCAGAACCACTGCTCTGTCACACATCCTCCACTGGTGGTTTCTTGACCCACACACTTCAGAACCACTGCTCTGTCACACATCCTCCACTGGTGGTCTTGACCCACACTTTCAGAACCACTGCTCTGTCACACATCCCTCCACTGGTGTGGTCTTGACCCACACTTTCAGAACCACTGCTCTGTCACAATACATCCTCCACTGTGGTCTTGACCCACACTTTCAGAACCACTGCTCTGTCACACATCCTCAAAATAAAAAATAGAATTAAATAAATTAGTAATTAAAATAATAAATTATTAAATTAAATTAAATTAATTATAATTTAAAATTTTTAATTTCACTGGTGGTGCACTTGACCCACACTTTCAGAACCACTGCTCTGTCACACATCCTCCAATGGTGGACTGACCCACACTTTCAGAACCAATGCTCTGTCACATATCCTCCACTGGTGGTGGTCTTGACCCACACTTTCAGAACCACTGCTCTGTCACACATCCTCCACTGGTGGTCTTGACCCACACTTTCAGAACCACTGCTCTGTCACACATCCTCTCCACTGGTGGTGGTCTTGACCCACACCTTTCAGAACCACTGCTCTGTCACACATCCTCCACTGGTGGTCTTGACCCACACTTTCAGAACCACTGCTCTGTCACACATCCTCCACCGGTACAATTAAAATTTTAAATCTAGGTGGTCTTGACCCACACTTTCAGAACCACTGCTCTGTCACACATCCTCCACTGGTGGTCTTGACCCACACTTTCAGAACCACTGCTCTGTCACACATCCTCCACTGGTAAAAATTAAATTTTATGGTGGAAATTTAAAATGTTGTAAATTAGTTCTTGACCCATACTTTCAGAACCACTGCTCTGTCACACATCCTCCACTGGTGGTGGTCTTGACCCACACTTTCAGAACCACTGCTCTGTCACACATCCTCCAACTGTAGTCTTGACCCACACTTTCAGAACCACTGCTCTGTCACACATCCTCCACCGGTGGTGGTCTTGACCCACACTTTAATTTAATTATTTTAATTAAATTTTAATTTATAAAATTCAGAACCACTGCTCTGTCACACATCCTCCACTGGTGGTCTTGACCCACACCTTTCAGAACCACTGCTCTGTCACACTTCCTCCACCGGTGGTGGTCTTGACCCACACTTTCAGAACCACTGTTCTGTCACACATCCTCCACTGGTGGTCTTGACCCACACTTTCAGAACCACTGCTCTGTCACACATCCTCCACTGGTGGTGGTCTGACCCACACTTTCAGAACCACTGCTCTGTCACATATCCTCCACTGGTGGTCTTGACCCACACTTTCAGAACCACTGCTCTGTCACACATCCTCCACCGGTGGTGGTCTTGACCCACACTTTCAGAACCACTGCTCTGTCACACATCCTCCACCGGTGGTCTTGACCCACACTTTCAGAACCACTGCTCTGTCACACATCCTCCACCGGTGGTAATAAATTAAATAGAAATTAAAATGTTGTAAATTATGGTCTTGACCCACACTTTCAGAACCACTGCTCTGTCAAACATCCTCCACTGGTGGTCTTGACCCACACTTTCAGAACCACTGCTCTGTCACACATCCTCCACTGGTGGTAATTTAAAATGTTGTAAATCTTAGTGGTCTTGACCCACACTTTCAGAACCACTGCTCTGTCACACATCCTCCACTGGTGGTGTCTACCAATTTAAACATGTTATAAATCCCTGGTTGACCCACACTTTCAGAACCACATGCTCTGTCACACATCCTCCACCGGTAATTAAAATTAAATTAGGTGGTCTTGACCCACACCTTCAGAACCACTGCTCTGTCACATATCCTCCACCGGTGGTCTTGACCCACACTTTCAGAACCACTGCTCTGTCACACATCCTCCAACGGTAGTGGTCTTGACCCACACTTTCAGAACCACTACTCTGTCACACATCCTCCACCGGTGGTTTCTTGACCCACACTTTCAGAACCACTAGCTCTGTCACACATCCTCCACTGGTGGTCCAGACCCACACTTTCAGAACCACTGCTCTGTCACACATCCTCCACTGGTGGTGGTCTTGACCCACACTTTCAGAACTATTTTAAATTATGTGTTAAATTTAAAATTTTAAATTTATGGTGTTAATATTAAAATTTAAATTTATGGTGGTTTACATTTAAAATCTCTGTCACACATCCTCCACTGGTGGTCTGACCCACACTTTCAGAACCATTTCTCTGTCACACATCCTCCACTGGTGGTAAAATTAAAAAAAATAGTTGTAAAGTGAATGTGAGTGGTGGTGGGTTTGAATCTTAATACTTCTTTCAAAAACGGAACATGGTGTGTAACAATCCTCATTTGGGGTGTGGACCCATATTTTAGAACATGGTCTGTCAAAGACTGAATGGTGGTCTTCACCCACACTTTCAGAACCACTGCTCTGTCACACATCCTCCACCGGTGGTCTTGACCCACACTTTCAGAACCACTGCTTTGTCACACATCCTCCACTGGTGGTCTTGACCCACACTTTCAGAACCACTGCTCTGTCACACATCCCCTCCAACGGTGGTGGTCTTGACCCACACTTTCAGAACCACTGCTCTGTCACACATCCTCCACTGGTGGTCTTGACCCACACTTTCAGAACCACATGCTCTGTCACACATCCTCCACTGGTGGTGGTCTTGACCCACACTTTCAGAACCACTGCTCTGTCACACATCCTCTTTCCACTGGTGGTCTTGACCCACACTTTCAGAACCACTTAACACATCTATGTACAATTTAAACATTTTAATCCTCCACCGGTGGTGGTACCAATTTAAACCATGTTGTAAATCCTATGGTGGTACAATTTAAACATGTTGTAAATCCCAATCGGTGGTGGGGACAATTAGAACATGCTCTGTCACACATCCTCCACTGGTGGTAGTCTTGACCCACACCTTCAGAACCACTGCTCTGTCACACATCCTCCACTGGGGTCAATTAAAATGTTATAAATTAGGGTCTTGACCCACACTTTCAGAACCACTGCTCTGTCACACATACTCCACTGGTGGTCTTGACCCACACTTTCAGAACCACTTCTCTGTCACACATCCTCCACTGGTGGTGGCCTTGACCCACACTTTCAGAACCACTGCTCTGTCACACATCCTCCACTGGTGGTCTTGACCCACACTTTCAGAACCACTGCTCTGTCACACATCCTCTCCACCGGTGGTCTTGACCCATACAACATTTAAATCCATTTACAAAACTTTCAGAACCACTGCTCTGTCACACATCCTCCACCGGTGGTGGTCTTGACCCACACCTTCAGAACCACTGCTCTGTCACACATCCTCCACTGGTGGTCTTGACCCACACTTTCAGAACCACTGCTCTGTCAATTTAAATTTAATATTTTAATATTAATATTAAATTTAAAATTTTCACATCCTCCACCGGTGGTTTTCTTGACCCACACTTTCAGAACCACTGCTCTGTCACACATCCTCCACCGGTGGTGGTCTTAGACCCACACTTTCAGAACCACTGTTCTGTCACACATCCTCTCCACCGGTGGTCTCTGACCCACACTTTCAGAACCTACTCCGCTCAGTCACACATCCTCCAATTGTGGTGGTCTTGACCCACACTTTCAGAACCACTGCTCTGTCACACATCCTCCAACGGTGTGGTCTTGACCCACACTTTCAGAACCACTGCTCTGTCACATATCCTCCACCGGTAGTCTTCATCCACACTTTCAGAACCACTGCTCTGTCACACATCCCTCCACCGTGGTGGTCTTGACCCACACTTTCAGAACCACTGCTCTGTCACATATCCTCCACTGGTGGTGGTCTTGACCCACACTTTCAGAACCACTGCTCTGTCACACATCCTCCACCGGTAGGTCTTGACCCACACTTTCAGAACCACTGCTCTGTCACACATCCCCTCCACTGGTGGTTTCTTGACCCACACTTTCAGAACCACTGTCTGTCAAAGGATCTCCCCTGTGTCTTACCCCCTTTCAAACCCTCTCTTCCCATCCTCCCCGTGGTAAATAAATATTAAATTCAGGTTAAATAAAAATTAGTCTTGACCCACACTTTCAGAACCACTCTCTGTCACACATCCTCCCCGTGGTGTTTGACCCACACTTTCAAACCACTCTCTGTCCCATCCTCCCCGTTAAATTTAAAAAAAAAAGGTGGTCTGACCCACACTTTCAGAACCACTGCTCTGTCACACATCCTCCAATCGGTGGTCTTGACCCACACTTTCAGAACTACTGCTCTGTCACATATCCTCCACTGTAGTCTGACCTACACTTTCAGAACTACTGCTCTGTCACATATCCTCCACTGGTGGTCTTGACCTACACTTTCAGAACTACTGCTCTGTCACACATCCTCCACCGGTGGTGGTCTTGACTCACACTTTCAGAACCACTGCTCTGTCACAGATCCCTCCACTGGTGGTCTTGACCCACACTTTCAGAACCACTGCTCTGTCACACATCCTCCACCGGTGGTTATCTTGACCCACACACTTTCAGAACCACTGCTCTGTCACACATCCTCCACTGGTGGTCTTGACCCACACTTTCAGAACCACTGCTCTGTCACACATCCTCCACCGGTGGTTTTCTTGACCCACACTTTCAGAACCACTGCTCTGTCACACATCCTCCACCGGTGGTCTTGACCCACACTTTCAGAACCACTGCTCTGTCACACATCCTCCACCGGTGAAGGTCTTGACCCACACTTTCAGGAAATCATCAAACGCCACACCTTGGTCATGGTCTACAATTAAACCACTGCTCTGTCACACATCCTCCACCGGTGGTCTTGACCCACACTTTCAGAAACCACTGCTCTGTCACACATCCTCCACCGGTGGTCTTGACCCACACTTTCAGAACCACTGCTCTGTCACACATCCTCCACCGGTGGTGGTCTTGACCCACACTTTCAGATCCACTGCTCTGTCATCCTCCACCGGTGGTCTTGACCCACACTTTCAGAACCACTGCTCTGTCACACATCCTCCAAAATTCCGGTGGTGGTCTTGACCCACACTTTCAGAACCACTGCTCTGTCACACATCCTCCACCGGTGGTCTTGACCCACACTTTCAGAACCACTGCTCTGTCACACATCCCTCCACCGGTGGTTCTTGACCCACACTTTCAGAACCACTGCTCTGTCACACATCCTCCACCGGTGGTCTTGAACCCACACTTTCAGAACCACTGCTCTGTCACACATCCTCCACCGTGGTGGTCTTGACCCACACCTTCAGAACCACTGTTCTGTCACACATCCTCTCCACCGGTGGTCTCTGACCCACATCTCTTAGCGTCCACTCACCGTCACAATCCTCCATCTGAGGCTTTGAATTGCTTTACCAGAACCACTGCTCTGTCACACATCCCTCCACCGGTGGTGGTCTTGACCTACACCTTCAGAACCACTGCTCTGTCACACATCCTCCACCGGTGGTCTTGACCCACACTTTCAGAACCACTGCTCTGTCACACATCCTCCCACCGGTGGTGGTTCTTGACTTACACACTTTCAGAACCACCGCTCTGTCACACATCCTCCACCGGTGGTCCTGACCCAAACTTTCAGAACCACTGCTCTTTCACACATCCTCCACCGGTGGTCTTGACCCACACTTTCAGAACCACTGCTCTGTCTACACATCCCTCCACCGGTGATCTTGACCCACACTTTCAGAACCACTGCTCTGTCACACATCCTCCACCGGTGGTCTTGACCCACACTTCCCAGAACCACTGCTCTGGTTACACATCCTCCACCGGCAGTCTTGACCCACACTTTCAGAACCACTGCTCTGTCACACATCCTCCACCAGTGGTCTTGACCCATGCACTTCTAGAACCACTGCTCTGTCACACATCCTCCACCGGTGGTCTTGACCCACACTTTCAGAACCACTGCTCTGTCACACATCCTCCACCGGTGGTCTTGACCCACACACTTTCAGAACCACTGCTTTGTCCATACATCCTCCACCGGTGGTGGTCTTGACCCACACTTTCAGAACCACTGCTCTGTCACACATCCTCCACCGGTGGTCTTGACCCACACTTTCAGAACCACTGCTCTGTCACACATCCTCCACCGGTGGTGGTCTTGACCCACATTCTTCAGAACCACTGCTCTGTCACACATCCTCCAACGGTGGTCTTGACCCACACTTTCAGAACCACTGCTCTGTCACACATCCTCCACCGGTGTTTCTATCCCCCCCTCTTTTCCCTTCATCCATTCATCTCATTTAACACTACTCCTCCGACTCTGTATATTTAAGTTCAACACTCGTCTGATCTCCTAATATACCCCCCACCCCCTCCAGACCTCGATGTAAGCTGCGTCCCATCCACCCCCCCCTGTCAGCTCCTGGCCGAGTGAGCTTTTATCTGTAGTTCAAGAAGACACCACGTTCGGCTGACCAAGACAAGTTTTTTTTTTTTTTTGTTGTGCAAAGTGTCAGAGAGAAGGGTGCAAAATAATCCTAGGGTGTTTAGCAACAATACCTATTACCCCCTTCCCCCCCAAACTCTTGTATAAATTGTACGGTATTTAATTTCTTTCAATAGACAGACGCATTCCTGGGCAAGACTTTTTTTTAATGTTTTTACCCCTTGTTTTGTCATTTTCCCCTTTTTTTTTATCTTCTTTTTTTCTTTTTTTTTCTACTCCATTGGGAATTTTGTCAAAAAAGGTCACAGATATAAATATTTCTCATTAATGTCATGTGATGACGGGTGCGCTATGAGAAGACAACTCTAAACGTATTTTAGATTCTTTTTTTTTTCCGATTTTAATTGTCTACCTTTCTTGGTCGTTGTCTCCTTTCCCTCCCCCCCCACCCCCCAACCCCTTGAACTATATAACTTGAGGTCATATTCTGATCAATTTTACTGTACGGCTATGGGATTGAATGACGGGCAAAGACATAGCATGATCTGGTTATGAAACAGTGCACAAGAAAGTTTTGTATCCATTCATTCTAGATGTAGATGGAGTCTAGGGGCATTCATTTGTGTAGACATTTATTGTTTAGAGTTTTAATTTGTCCTGGTTTTTTTTATTTCCTATGCTAATAGAGTGTTTAGGCTAGTAGGTCATTCATTATTGATATATAACAACGCATATACTTATTAATTCTCACTTCCATCAGTTTTTAATCGTTGGCGGAAATTATACTCATTCATAATGATGACATCGGTGCCAGAAAGAAAGGAACATTTTGAGGGTAAAATAAAATAACATTTTTGGGGGCAAAATAATGGAACGTTTTATGGTAAAATAGGACAAAATAGAGTAACGTTTTAGGGTAAAATAAAGGAACATTTTTGGATATCGGAATCGGAGTGGTTTTTTTCCGATTTTCTTTGCTGCCAAATCTAAATCATCGAACTTTCTATAAAATCCACTGGTTACATCCCGCGGAATCCAGTATCGTGTCGGATTTCTTGAAATTTTTCAGAATCTCTTCAGAAATATCGGTCAGTGTTTGTGATTGGTACACACGTTTGTGATTGTTTATGGGTAACCTGGTTAAACTTGAGGCAAAGTAGATCAAGTGTACCGTTTGTTATAAGTAGATTGAAGTTGTTAAGGCCACTCACGTATGCACTCTTAGTTAGTTTACAATTAGATTTCTTTTTTTTTATATTTAAATCAATCAAGGTTGGGTTGAAATTGTAAGCTTTGTTATCTCGGCACAAACCAAATACTGGGGGTGGAGGTGTGTAAATAGAATAATATTAGCCTGGACTTGCACTGATCATAAAATAATTTAGTCTGTTTCTCTCTCTTTCAATCTCTCTCTCTCTCTCTCTCTCTCTCTCTCTCTCTCTCTCTTTCTATCTCTCTGTCTCTCGCGCCTCTTTCCCATTTCCGCCCCACCCTCACTTGTCCACATTACGTCAACAGTAACTTACCATAGAGGATAATCGAGTAACCGTTAATTAAAACGCACCTTTGTCTGGTTATCCGGTTCTGTCTGTCTGTCTAGTCTGTCTGCCTGTTTATCTGCTTTTTTCTTTTGTTTTAATAACTGGTCGAGTCACTTTGCTTTTCTTTTTAAATAACTCCCCCCCCAAACACATAGGAAACAAAAGCAAACAAACAAAAAAACATTTGTTGGGGAAAGTACGGTAATTTTTTGTTTGTTTGTTTTTACTTACTGAGACGATTGTCTCCCATCCCATCCTACAGTATTGTAGAAAAAGCTGTCCCATGGACAAGCGAGGTAACATCCTCTCGGTTTATCTACTAAATCAGCTCGGACTATCTGTAACATCACCTCTAGACCATCTGTAACATCATCTCTGACTATCTTTGTAACATCATCTCCTGAACTATCTGTAACATCACCTCGGACTTATCTGTAATATCATCTCGGACTATCTGTAATATGAACTTGAAACTATCTGTAACATCATCTCGGACTATCTGTAACATCATCTCTGACTATCTGTAACATCATCTCTGACTATCTGTAACATCATCTCTGACTATCTGTAACATCATCTCTGACTATCTGTAACATCATCTCTGACTATCTGTAACATCATCTCTGATTATCCGAAACATCATCTCGGACTATTTGTAACATCATCTCTGATCATCCGAAACATCATCTCTGACTATCTGTAACATCATCTCTGACTATCTGTCAACATCATCTCTGACTATCTGTAACATCATCTCTGACTATCTGTAACATCATCTCTGACTACCTATAACATCAACTCTGACTATCTCTAACATCATCGACTATCCGTAACATCATCTCTGACTATCCGTAATATCATCTCTGACTATCTGTAACATCATCTCTGACTATCTATAACATCATCTCGGACTATCTGTAACATCATCTCTGACTATCTGTAACATCATCGACTATCCGTAACATCATCTCTGACTATCTGTAACATCATCTCTGACTATCTATAACATCATCTCGGACTATCTGTAACATCATCTCTGACTTATCTATAACATCATCTCTGACTATCTGTAACATCATCTCTGACTATCTATAACATCATCTCGGACTATCTGTAACATCATCTCTGACTATCTGTAACATAATCTCTGACTATCCGTAACATCATCTCTGATTATCCGTAACATCATCTCTGACTATCTATAACATCATCTCGAACTATCTGTAACATCATCTCTGACTATCTATAACATCATCTCGGACTATCTGTAACATCATCTCTGACTATCTATAACATCATCTCTAACTACCTGTAACATCATCTCTGACTATCTGTAACATCATCTCTGACCATCTGTAACATCGGCTCCAACTACATGTATGATACTTGATAATATTTACCTTTATGTGGGAGCGGACGTGGGGGTGAGTGATTTCAATTTTTTAAAACTACTGTGGATTAATGAAAGCGTCTGGGTGAGTTCATTAAAATGTATTTTATCGCACAATTTTCAATATTTAAATAATACTAGTTTGATATATTATAGTTAAAATAATAATATTTATATATAATAAAGGGATCTGTGCTCTGCGTTGAATCGAAAGTAAAGAATTAATACAACAGTATTCCAGTTTAAAATACAATCATGAAAAAATCTGCCTGGAAACCAAAAAAAAGTAACCCTAGCCTACCGATCAAGCCTTAGGGATATAACTCTATGCAAAGGTCCCGTAGGGTACAGCTAGTATTTATATAATGTCCGAAACTACCACAAAAATAGCCATCTATCTCTCGGCCTCCTCTCTCTTATACCCAGAAATAATTACGCCCATGTAGTATGAGGGCAAATAGCACAAAAGAAAAGAATCATTAATAGAAATCAATGCAGCATGGCAAATTGATGAGCAGTCATGTCAGGAAATGTCAGCAGTGATTACCTGCCATACAATAAGCCCGAAGCCGGTTGGGGAGGTTTTGGGGGAGGTCTCGCAGTCGAGGGTGGGAGGAGGGGGTTACGGGCTGATGGAGATGTATCCATTGGAGCCCATGCTGACAGACCGTTGACTCCTTATCAACATGGAACTCTCATTACTTGGAGGAGAATGGTGTGTGAGTGTGTGTGTGTGTGTGTGTGTGTGTGTGTGTGTGGGAGGCCCATACTGTGCACACCAATAATTTACTGGAACGGGTGGAACGGTGAGGGAGGTAGGGTAATGTATTGTTGACCCTTGGGCTTTCCACGAATTTTTTTTTTTGTGATCAGATACCGCCTATTAGAATGATGAAACCGTACGGCTTCAATGCGATGGGCTTTAAATTCTTGAAAAAATGTCAGCAATCTACGGCCATAGACGTGGTCATGGCTATAGTTAAAGTAACGTGGATGTCGTGTGTTGACCATTACTAAGGGGGCTTAGAAAATAAAGTTGTTATCAGGTATGTCGAACTCTGAATTTTCAAGAATTCGAACATAGAATTTAGCAAAAGAAATCCTTCCCCTCTCTCTCCATCGCTGCTACAAATGAGGGCTATCCCAATTAAATTTTTCCCATTTCAAAGTAATTTTACACAGTTTTATTGACAGAAGAAAATATAAAATGTATTTTCAAAGGCACCTTAGAAAAAACCAAACCCAGAAACTCTAAATCATTATTGTACAATTAATATTCTTCCGAAATCTCTGATATTAGCTGTAGAAATTAAATTATTATAAATGTTACGTTGATCTATTCATTCTTTTTTACGAATATTCTATTTAGCCAACATATTATTCAGACATTTACTTATCTTTTAACCCAATTAATGCAGATATTTGTATCGCATTTACATATATTTTCGTGATCAATGCTGTAGTAAAAATTTTCAATGTCTGTACCATAGTACTTAATTCATTCCTTGCCAACTTTCGATGACAATAGAACCAAGACGCTTATATTATGAAAGTTTATCGACTCGAAATTTTCTATTTATACAATTGGGTCCCAGGAAGTTTGTTTTAATAGTACTAATATTTGAAAATAAACTAATTGAAAAGCATCTGTTAAGGGGTGAAAATAAAATTCTATGACTTAGGACTTACTGTTATTGTATACTAAATTCTAGCAAAAAAAGAGAAAAGAAGAGCGAAGCTTCTAAAGACCTATAGCCTCTAACCATCCCCTCCTAAACCATTGTCAGGTCCCATCATGCAATTTCCGACTTCCGCTCCATTTCCTGCCTTTGTCGGTCCCCATCCCCCCTCCAGCGGAAGGGGAGAGGGGGGCTTAAGTCAGGTTGGAGCCGACCTAATCAATGTCCGAGTGAGGTCAATAGATGATGACACGATGACAGATCTGGCGTGACCGGTCTATTGTTGTCTTGGGGAGGGGGGGGAGGGGGTGTGTTACCATGTAGACATGCTCAATGGAAGGTCACCATATACCTTCAGACTAGCTGTTACAGTTGGTAGATTTACGTAAATGGCGCTCCCCCCTCTTTCACCAAACTGTTCGGTTTGCTTCATCACATCTATTTTTTTTTTTTGTTCAATTAAATTTTCATGTCTAGCTTTGATGGGCTAATGTGACAATAATTGCCATGTAAATGTTGTCACGTGATATTGATGGCGTCACTGCATTCCTTATTACAGCTTTATTTAACCTTAAATGATTTTTTGT
>JAGDYQ010000017.1:2753803-2832730 GCA_021962125.1 Bulinus truncatus | reverse complement strand
AATCCAGTACAGCCCTAATTAAAACGCCTCTTAAATATATTAAATGGGAATTATGTGAATGAGTGCAAAAAGCACACAAATACCAAGTTGAATAAATATTAACCACATCAATACATTATTTAGATTTTCCATTTTCCTCAAAAGAAGAACGCTTGATGGAAATTTAAAAATCTCCATATGGTTGAAAATATCTATCGTAAAATACTTCTCAGGAGAAATAAAATATCTCAAGGAATCTGTCATTTCTTACCTCCCTTTCTTTATATTTGTTTAAAAGATCAGCTTGCTGAGCCATTAACCTGTTATTAACTTGTTCTTTCTCTGTTTCAAATCTAGCTTCAGCCTGGAAAGTAGACAAAATATTGGTGTCATTGATTCTTAATAAAATATATTTTAAAAGGTCATCAGGTCAATGTATCACATGTACTTACAGTAAAAAATGTATATGAGAAAAATACTTTAAGTGTTATTAATAATAAAACCGTCCTACTGACTATGAAGATAATTTTTTGATGTCTGATATGTTTTACAGGGCTAACTTTTAACATGGTAATTTAAACTGTTTATAGATCTATTTCTTAACAGTAAAAAAAAAAATTCAACCAGACAGGAAATTTAAGGTCAGTGCTTGTCAAATAAATGCTGCCCTTTGATGTCATATAAAATTATACATAAATGAAGTAATATTGCGTTGAAGAAAATGAGCTTGCCTCCAATTGCTGAAACTCTAAATCATCAAACAGTCTTCTCTGACATTCCAACTCTTGTTGTAGTCTCAGCCTAACAGCAGCTGTCTCCTCATCAAGAACCATTGGCCCACCAGTGCTGCTACCGTTTCCAGCAGTTGATGATTGCAGGATGCGTGCATTAAGCTCATGCTGTTCCTCTTCTAAAGCAAGAAGCTTCTGCCTTTCAAGCTCAATTATTCTTTGTTCCTATAAAGAAACAATAACTTATTAAAATTGTTTAAAAAATAAATGGAAAAGTATATACATTATACATGTATTTTAAACTCAAAAGCTTGTGATAATGGATTTGAAAAACTATGATGAACATAAAGAAGTGACAACTATTTAATTTGTACCAAATATACACAGTTCAACTAAAAATATATATTTTTAATTACAAGCTCATTACTTCTTATATTGAAAACAAAAGTTACTGAATATCTTGATCATAACAAAGGAACTTTAAATAGTAACATGAGTTTATGTAAACAGCATTATCAGATCACAACAACAGTTGATAAAAGATGATGCACACAGGCATGTTGACCTTCTTTATCTACAGCGGAACAATTAGGAAATATTAGACCAAAGTCCAGTTATGATAATATTAAAATATGTTTTTGTTGCTATAAATATCAAAAGAAAAATAATTTAAAAAATCAGGAAATTAATGATGAAATATTTAGAGCAACATATTCAAAAAGATTATTTAATGAAATCGTCAGTCTGGATTACTATTTTAGAAAATAAAATAAAAAATTAATTTCGGAAGTCATTTTACAACCAAACCACAAACATAATTCAAATCATAAGTAATTTTTTTTTTTCTAAATAGTTAAAACCAAATGGAGCCTCATGCTTTAAATTCACAATTATGTTCAGATATAAACATTTTTAGAAAAAAGAAAAAAAAAACTGCTTTAGTTTTAGTATAAACTAATTGTCTTGTTAATAAATGTGATCAGTTGACAAATTCTTTAATCCTAATGATTACTGAAATAATACCTAGAATTTGATAAATTTTACATTAAGTAAAGTTTCTTAAACAAAATGTGTCTTCTATTTTTTTTAATATGAAATGTTGTTAATAAATCATAAATCACAACTCATATGCAGAAAAAAAAATAGTCTCAGCCTTCCATTGAAACAAAAAAAAAATTAAATATCCATAATGTAACAGCATAAAGAAACAGTGTATTATAAATCTAAGTCATAACATGAAATAACTAGTGTATCATGACTAAAGAAACAATTGCTTTAACTTAATAAACAGGTAGGGGTATTTATCGTTAACTTGTGGAATATATATTCATATACTGTATTGTGTAGCTCTTTGTTAAATCTCTCTTTAACCATATTCTTCTCAAAATCACTTTAAACACGAAAAATTGTGTTTTTATAATGGGAGGAATGATTCCTCCTATAGTTTCATCGATAAATTAAGCCATGATGACAGCTCATAACTCTTAGTTATAATTTTGTCTATGTTTATTGCACACAGGGACGTATAACAACACCAAGAGCTCAGTTACAAACATAACAATTCATAACTGAATATAAAACAAAAGGTTAAAACAAACAGTTGCAAATGTTTTTGTTACACCATTTTTAACATATTCTTCGTCTAACATTCGAACAAAAACTAAAGAAAAACGAAATCAAAAATAAAGTTAGTACCTGTGATTCAGTCAAGACTTTTCATTTCTTAGAATTTACAACAACCTTGTTTAAATATATCCTATTTCATAGTTATATTTACCATGTATAATTTTTAAAGTCCATTTAAGTATTATGAAAAGCCTGCATTAAAAGGTAAACTTTTTCTTTTTTGTGATCTAATATTTTTTGTTTTAATTTTTATGGTATGATTCTTGGCAATGTTCTATATTAATTAAAGGTGTAATGCTAAGATTTGTACATATTATACTTTAGGCTCAAGAATTGAACTGCCAGCTTTTTTTTTTCTTATAAGAATTAAGAAGACAGATTGCGGAAATTGAATTGCCTTTTCTTTTTATTATTATTGTAACTGTTTAAAGTAAATTTCAGTTAGTATCATGCATGTAGAAATTTACACAGAACTTTTTAAAAATAAAATCATTAAAATATTAATTATTCTAGATCATATTACGCTGAAAAATGTTTAATTGTCAAATAATATTTAGATGTTGAACATTTGCATAGACATTTTCATTATTATTGGTACAATATAGATTGTAGGTAAGGAGCAGATGCTTAATAAATGAAAAGAAAAATCTTGAAAAAACAAATAAAAAAGGGAGGTGCAAACATGAGAAATACTTGTCTAACAAGGGAGATGTAAACTTTTTTTGTATCATAATTAAAAACATACCACATCTCGGCCCTAGGATAAAACAGAATGAAAGTCAAATTAAGAAAATTAACAGCATTCTAAAAACTAAAGCAAACAAACAATAAAAAAAGAGACAGAAATCTTAAGTCCTATTTAGAAAAAAAAAAAATGTGTCCAAAAAGGTCACAGCAATCTCTCCAAACTAAAAACAACAGGCATTAATCCCAAATTACACAAGTCAGACTAGATTTGTTGGGATTTGTCTGCCCTTTACTAAAGCTTTTAATCTCTTCTATTTAAATAGATAGTAAAAAAATTAAAAAAAAAAAAAAGCACAAATTGACAAATAAAAAAACGAGACAGATCTGTTAAAAATGTTTTTGGTTAAATAGAAAAAAAAAATCATTTTAGAAACACTAAGAGATCAGGTGCTATAAAATGTAATTAAACCTTCTTTGAATTCTATAAATAAAAAAAAAAATACTAAACAGTCTTTATATAGTATTTTATTTTATAGTAAAATAATTACTTTTAATACGATATAGATAAAAAAAAATAATCAGAGAAAAAAAAATCATTTAAAATTATTAATCTCAATGACTATTCAAATAAGATGCAAAGAGACATCAGAGACATGAATATTTCTTCACTGATAAACAAACAAAATAAACATAGGATTGGTATTTGAAGTGAAAGAAAAAAACATGGGACAGATACTAGAAGTTAAAGAAATAAAAGAGGCAGAAAGTTTAGCATAGAAATGATTTTAAAACACCCACTTTTTCTCTCTCCCTTAAAGCAGACGCAAGGGTTTCCTGTTGTCTTCTTTTCATCTCTGTGATCCTTTCTTGCTCTACTTGCAGCTGGTTCATTTGGTCTCTGTGCTCCCCTTCCAGAAGTTTTGTTTCAAGGTCCAGCTGAAATGTAAGCAAAAAGTTTAAGTGATCAGGGCTTGCAAGGGTTGAGTTTTAAAAAAATCATTAATCTCAAATCCAATCATTAATCATTTGAGTCATGTTTTGTTTTTTTCTCAATAATACAATAAAAAATATTTAGTAAAATAGCTAAGAGTAAAAGTTACAAGCTAATAAAAAAGACCATCTTTTTGTTTTTTCTATACAGCAACAGGTGAAACATTTCTGATCTTAATAATGAAAGGGCTTATGTAACTTTGCCTAAAGGCTCCCAAATGAAATGTTAGATACTACATCCGAAAGTAATTTTTCCTATGGCCTCGTAAGAAACATACAAACTACTCTTAAACAAAAGTAAATTTTTACAGAGGTTATTCTATAATCAAAAACCAATTAAACACTCTTTACTTGCAAAGAGTATCAAAGACTTTGAACAATTTTTTTTAGACATTTTTAAATATCAAACCTCTCTAATGGCTTCACTTTCTTGCAATTCAATTTCCGCAATCTGTCTTCTTAATTCTGCTATTTTGACCAGAAGCTGTGTTTTTGTCAGTTTCAACCCCTCCAACTGACCTCGAAACTGGCATTCCTAAATTGAAGCAAAAAAACAAAAATTACTATGTCCAAGTGAAAAAAGACTGCCGCATCTTCTCCTAAACATAATAATCTTGAAATTCATGTTGATTTGACGGGTTTAGTTGTAACCCAGAATTAAAAACTGTGAGTTTTATTTCAATGATACATTTTTAAGAGTTTAAAATATGTTTTTATTATCAAGTCCCTATAAGGAAGATATGTTAATCTTAGATCCTATAAGCCATTAATGGGACATATTTTGTAGTGTCCTTCATTCATCCCCACTAAATCCAATAGTGCAATCTCTGTGGAGCCTTAGAGGTACCATGGGAGACATAAGTAAGTTACTGCACATGCCATGAGTTCAAACCCACACCCACATCATGGAGATCGGAATGCTTTACAGCATGCCAGATCCAGCTAAATACCAAAGCTTTAGATTTTTCTATATTTTGTAATATGCTGTAAAATATCAACTGCCTGTCTATCCATAAAGTTGTTTACCTCTTTAGGGCTAAGACTACCAGTTGGCCACCCAGCAAGAGATTCTTGAGTTCTTGGGGATAATGGGGAAGCATGGGAATTTTTAACTTCCCCTTGTTCCGAATCACTGTTGACTGGGGTGGGGGTGTCCTCTTTAGCATCCATGTTGTTGGATGACAAAGAGGAAGTCCTTGAGGAATGATTAGAAACTTCTCTCAAGGTTTGGCTGGATGATGTGGAAGAATGAGATTCTTTCACTAGAGAGCCACTTGTAGTTAGATTTAAGAGACAATATTTTTTTTCAAATATAAAGAAACGTCTTTATAATTTATTTTTTTACAAATATATGCATTACACAATTGAATTTATAAACATTTCCAAAATTTACAAATATTTACTGAAAGCTAACAAACGTACTGATACATAATACGAAAATGCGCTAACACGTCCTGTGTCCAGAATGGAACAGGCTTAATTGCTTGTTTTTTTATCAAGTCCCTATAAGGATGATATGTTAATCTTAGATCTTATAAGCCATTAATGGGACATATTTTGTAGTGTCCTTCATTCATCCCCACTAAGTCCAATAGTGCAATGGCTGTGGAGCCTTAGAGGTACCATGGGAGACATAAGTAAGTTACTGCACATGCCATGAGTTCAAACCCACACCCAAATCATGGAGATCGGAATGCTTTACAGCATGCCAGATCCAGCTAAATACCAAAGCTTTAGATTTTCTATATTTTGTAATATGCTGTAAAATATCATCTGCCTGTCTATCCATATAACTATTTAATATGTGCTGAGATTTCAACATATTTTTTTTTTTATAAATAGTGGCCAATGGGATGCAATTATATTTTTTATCTCTAAATATACTGGAAATTGTATATTAAAAAAATGTCTTTTTTTAACTAGTAAGGACTTAGATAATTATTCGAAAAAGTTGTTTACCTCTTTAGGGCTAAGATTAATCTTCTATAATTATTCGAAAAAGTTGTTTACCTCTTTAGGGCTAAGATTAATCTTCTATTTATCTAGTAAGGACTTAGATATTTATTCATAAAAGTTGTTTACCTCTTTAGGGCTAAGACTACCAGTTGGCCATCCAGCAAGAGATTCTTGAGTTCTTGGGGACAATGGGGAAGCATGGGAAGTTTTAACTTCCCCTTGTTCCGAATCACTGTTGACTGGGGTGGGGGTGTCCTCTTTAGCATCCATGTTGTTGGATGACAAAGAGGAAGTCCTTGAGGAATGATTAGAAACTTCTCTCAAGGTTTGGCTGGATGATGTGGAAGAATGAGATTCTTTCACTAGAGAGCCAGTTTCCCATTCGGACGAAAAAACAGCATTATGGGAGCCTGGATAGCAACCCTCAAGAAAATCTTCAGACTCTTTGTTCTGAGCTTCAAAGAACTGATTTGATTCTGATGGGTTCTGATCATTAGTAGGATTGGCCGAAGAGGTTGTTGCATGATTGTGAATTAGTAAGGCACGAGGCTGAGCGACAAGTTCATTTTCCTTGGTGGATGCTTTGCTAACGAGTTCTTCTGGAGGATGTTCTTTGGTGGTTGTGTAGTTAGAGATTTTGGATTTGGGTGAAAGGGCTGGCTCAGAGCCTTTTTTTGAAGAAGTCATGTATTCAGCCTCGTGTTGGTCTGGCAGGGACACTGTGACATGCTCAGAGAAGTTACTGGTTGTGGTCACCACTGTGTTGTCATGTGCAATGTCTGCTGTCATTGTGATGGCATTTTGACTTATTGTTAAATGAGTAATGGGCTTCGGGGTACTGATATTGGAAAGCTTTTGCTTGTCCTGGACTTGATTCTCTTGTTTATGAGTTGGGCTGACATCTGAAGCGTTTGGTCGTTTCTTTATTGTGCCTGTGTCCTCGCTAGTACCAAGAGTTTCATCTTCAGAGTTAGAGGAATAGGCTGAAGATGATGCTTCCACTTTGGAAGCATAGATTCCTCCAGGCTGCACGTTGAGGGTTCCGAATTCTTTATGCGGATTGCTGGGCGAGTTTAACATAAGAGAACCATTAGTCTTAATTTTGGTCATGTTGCCTGTACGTTCTCTGCGGTCCAAAGAGCTTACTGGGGATGTAGGAGACTCCAGGTGCAGCTCAAGGGCTCCCGGGGGTTGAACTTTTTGTGGAAAGGTAGTATTATGCTGTTGGGTGTGATACTGCTGCTGCTGATGGGGTGCCGCTGTGAAACCAAACTGTTTGGGAGGCTGAGGGGAATGCGAGAAGCTAACATGGATGACCTCGTTCTGGTACTCCTCACACATCTTAAGAATTTCGTCCAGTCGCTGCTTGTCTTTCTTCTCCCTCTCTTGCTCCATCTTCCTCTCGGCCACCACCTCCCTGTGCTTCAGTGCTAAGGTTTGCTGCTGGCTAGGCAGGTCCGTCAGCTCGAAATCCATCCCTTCAAATGTGTTTCTGTGCTTTCCGCTGCCACCACTGTCTCTGCTAAAGGAACTACCGTTAACTACAGAGGGACTGACGTTGTCCCTGGTCTCGGGCGATGCGGCGTTGTTGGGCGTGATGAAAGGGAAGCCTGGCGCGCTGGTGGTCGGCAATGGCTTCACCACGGGCGCCGGGGGGTAGTCTTTGTCTGTGGAGGACAGCGTTATAAACTTCTTTGTGATCCCAGTTGGCTGCTGCTGGTGCAGGAATGTGGATGACGATGCTGATGAAGTCGACGATATCGAGTGCGTTGACGCAGTGCTCAAATCAATTATCCCTCCTCTCTTGGTACCACCAGAAGCGATTCCCGAGGCGGAGAGGGAGTAAGTTTCTCTAGTCGCCTGCCCTGATGTATTGTGCGCCCCGCTATCCACGTTCTGACTAGTATAAACAAGCCCAGGGTCAGAAGTGGTCATGATGTCTTTCCCTGCCGACCCTGTGCTCAGGTGGCCTTTGGCGCTGCCGGCAGACGTGTCGGATGCGTCCGAATTCCAGCTGAGCGTACTCACGCTCGTCAGCGAATTGGAGCTGATGGTGCTCCCAGTGCTCTGCACCCGGTCCGTGCTCAAACCCTGCAGCAGGCTCGCAGAGACCCGGGTGGTGGCGGTGTCCCGAGTGAAGACCTTCTCCCCAACGAACGATGGGACCCCGAACGGAGACGTCGGGCTGGACTTTTTGTTGTCCTGGGTAAACAATTTGTTGGTCGGGGTTTTAGACGTGGGGGACTTCACCCCGGGACTTTTGGCCGTAGGGGACTTCACCCGGGATATCATCTCGAACTTGCAGACCTTGTTGAGGAAATCGTCGTTGCCGTCGCTGGGCGCCGGGGAGGTGGGAGTCGCTGGGGACGCGAGGGATTTGCTCTGGCCGGAGCCAGTGGATGACACGGAGCCGTCATTGGAGCCACAGGATGATCTGCTCCGCTCTGCCTCGGAGATCATTCTGGCATACTCTGGGCTCGTTTCCAGATCTGAAAAAAACAAAGATTTAAAAATTGGAAATTATTAATATAAATATTTTACAATAAAGTTTATCATTATGAAACTTTTGAAATTAGAAGTCTATTAACGAATAAATAGATATTTTATGTTTATTTACATGCCATTTCTTATAAAGTGAAGCATTTTAAGCACATTTTTGAAATACAAAACAACAGTACAAAGAAAAATTGGTTTAAAAAAAATATTAATTAATATATCACAAAAGCGTAGTGTTATATCTTTAAAAGGTCATACAAACATAGTATGTATGTTAGTATATTTGCTAATATAGGTCATGCACTTTTTAGTTTGTTTTCATTCAATTTTGTTTTAAATAAAACAATGAAATTTGCATTAACATTTAGAATGAAACTTAAAAAACAACTACAAATAACAACAACATCAAAGTATGACAACAACCTTTCATTTTCCTGTGAGGAATCAGTTTCTGTAAGAACTTTTGATATAACACAGGCATTTGGGGGGAGTTGGTGCTACAAACTCTTTATTCTATGCGATCACTTGCACCAACATAAACACGAGACTTGATTTGAAAGCAACAAACAGATGCATTGTTGGTAATATCTTCTTTATTCAAATGAATAAATCCAGAATTAGATAAAACTAAAAGTATCGAGAGACTAGCAAAAACTGATATATTTTGGTATAAACCTCAAAACACTGGAATAATGTTCGATTTCACAGACTACTTCTTCTTCCGTGGCGTTCTCTCTCTCTTCTTCCTGGAATCTCCCATTGTAAGAGATGTCTCATTCTGTCCGTCAACGCGAGTCCCGCCTCTAATCACTATGACTAAGATTATCGATCTGGGTATGACTGGATCAAACAACGGGAAGAAATTCTTCCCGTTCCCCCCCCCTCACCGCTCTCTGCGCCTTTTATCTCTTTTTACAAGAGAGTTATGTAAATAAGAATAAAAAAAAATTGGGAAACTAAAAATAACTTCCTACGGCAGTCGATATTATGTCATTTTTTACCACGTGATCAGGGAGGGGGGGGGGTGGAATGAAAGATTCGCAGACGAGGAGTGGGGAATTTTCAGCACCGCTCATGTACGCATGGAAAAAACATGAAAATGGTCTAGCATTTTTTATAACTTGGGGAAATTTAGGGGATTGTTTGGTAAAATTTCATGTGTTTTTTTATCGTACTTCTTTTGTGTTTATTTATTTATTTATTTGGTTAGTTAAGTAACGAATAACGTACTATAACGAGTGTTAAATCACGTTACATCTTTGACTATAATAAATGTAACTGAATTCAATGAAATTAAACCCAAGTAAAGTTATGTCGTATGCATACAATTATATGATGCACCGCCAGAGGCGTTTTTTTTTTTGGATATTTGAAGCCAGTAGAGTGGTGGGGGAGGGGGGACCCACTTTGTGAAACACACCCCCTCATAAAATCGTAAATTATTTCACTACATTTTGATTCAAAACTGTATGTATAATATCCTAACAAAATAAATGGTACCATTTGTAATTCTGAAACCCGTAATGGTGGGCCACCTCTCCCAAACTTGGTAGACGCCCCTGTGTGATGATGAGGCGCTCGTAGTGACCTTTTCTACAATCAAAACCTCAAAATATTCTTTGAGACAATTTAAGACTCGGAAACAAGAGTTAATTTATGTTTCAAGTTTCTGCAAGTAAAAAAAAAAGTAAAGTTCCCTTAGCCCAAACGGTCCATCGGGGCTAATGACAAAGGCGGATAGACACAAACAGACAGACATAAAGGCGGACATACAGATCGATAGATAGATAGATAGACAGACAGAGAGACAGACAGACAAATAGACAGTCAGACAGACAAGTAGACAGACAGACAGATAGGCAGACAGACAGACAGACAGACAGACAGACAGACAGACAGACAGACAGACAGATAGACAGATAGACAGATAGATAGATAGATAGATAGATAGATAGATAGATAGATAGATAGATAGATAGATAGATAGATAGATAGATAGATAGATAGATAGATAGATAGATAACATATTCTAAAATTCACCACTCAACACAGCCTGCTACAGCAACAGGTAGATCTATACCGTAGTCCCTACTACGGTGTAGACTCACACGCCCCTCCCCGCCACACACACACATAAACACAGATAGGTAACTTGGTATAAATAAACAAGAGATGTTCAACTTCACCGCCCAAAGGTTTATTCCTTACGTACAAGACACAAGGTGTCAACATTCACTCGCAACTTGTCAAATGTCTAGTAGCAAAGGTCAAGGCTAAATGTTATGAAAAAAAAAACTGTTCACTCATAGTCAGTCTTGGGTGAAAGCCAGTTTGTTATGCATTGTATTTCGAAGAAAAGAAATATTAAAACCAGCATAGTTAGTAGCTTCCGTGAAAAAAAGATACTATTTAGTTACTTAGTAATAAACAAAACTGTACATATTACCATTGAGGAACAATTTATGAACATTTCTAGCCATAAATGATATGAAAGTGTTATTTCTCCCCATAAATGATGTAAAAGTGTTATTTCTCCCCATAAATGATATGAAAGTGTTCTTTCTCCCCATAAATGATATGAAAGTGTTCTTTCTCCCCATAAATGATATGAAAGTGTTCTTTTTTCAGCCAAAGGCAAACTTTTAGGAGTTATGCAGACAGTCCACGACAATACTCCCCCCCTCATACCTGAGGGGTGACCTTAGGTTAGAAGTGAACTAGGGACGAAATCTGAACTCAGCCAATACACAGTGCCAGAGTGAGATCTATCGATGCCCTACTAAAGCCCCAACTAACTTTGCGCAAGTCTCTTTGAAGTCGTATCTAGACAAACCTATTCCAAGTCCTCCGTGGCGCCTCCATTGCTACTCTGCCTACAAGAATGGGGATGGGACTTTTTAATGGCTCTACTAAACTGTTATATATTTTTTCACCACGCATAAAGAAATGAATAATTACCTTTAGAGCATTACTAAAGGGCCATCGACGCAGATGAAGTGTAGAATGCATCCGTTTCTATAACCTCGGCAGATGAAGTGTAGAATGCATCCGTTTCTATAACCTCGGCAGATGAAGTGTAGAATGCATCCGTTTCTATAACCTCGGCAGATGAAGTGTAGAATGCATCCGTTTCTATAACCTCGGCAGATGAAGTGTAGAATGCATCCGTTTCTATAACCTCGGCAGATGAAGTGTAGAATGCATCCGTTTCTATAACCTCGGCAGATGAAGTGTAGAATGCATCCGTTTCTATAACCTCGGCAGATGAAGTGTAGAATGCATCCGTTTCTATAACCTCGGCAGATGAAGTGTAGAATGCATCCGTTTCTATTACCTCGGCAGATGAAGTGTAGAATGCATCCGTTTCTATAACCTCGGCAGATGAAGTGTAGAGTGCATCCGTTTCTATAACCTCGGCAGATGATGTGTAGAATGCATCCGTTTCTATAACCTCGGCAGATGAAGTGTAGAATGCATCCGTTTCTATAACCTCGGCAGATGAAGTGTAGAATGCATCCGTTTCTATAACCTCGGCAGATGAAGTGTAGAATGCATCCGTTTCTATAACCTCGGCAGATGAAGTGTAGAATGCATCCGTTTCTATAACCTCGGCAGATGAAGTGTAGAATTTATCTGTTTCAATAACCTCGGCAGATGAAGTGTAGAATTCATCTGTTTCTATAACCTCGGCAGATAAAGTGTAGAATTCATCTGTTTCTGTAACCTCGGCAGATGAAGTGTAGAATTTATCTGTTTCTATAACCTCGGCAGATGAAGTGTAGAATGCATCCGTTTCTATAACCTCGGCAGATGAAGTGTAGAATGCATCCGTTTCTATAACCTCGGCAGATGAAGTGTAGAATGCATCCGTTTCTATAACCTCGGCAGATGAAGTGTAGAATGCATCCGTTTCTATTACCTCGGCAGATGAAGTGTAGAATGCATCCGTTTCTATAACCTCGGCAGATGAAGTGTAGAATGCATCCGTTTCTATAACCTCGGCAGATGAAGTGTAGAATGCATCCGTTTCTATAACCTCGGCAGATGAAGTGTAGAATGCATCCGTTTCTATAACCTCGGCAGATGAAGTGTAGAATGCATCCGTTTCTATAACCTCGGCAGATGAAGTGTAGAATGCATCCGTTTCTATTACCTCGGCAGATGAAGTGTAGAATGCATCCGTTTCTATAACCTCGGGATATTTTAGGGATTGTGGTGTTAGCTCAACACCCGGTCGTCTTTTTATCCCCCCCCCCCAAGTCAGGGTGGGACTTGATACCAAAGCGGTAAAGCGCTCGACTGTCGACCTGAAGGTAACTGGTTCGATCTCCGGTAAGGGCCAAGGAAAATTTTCAGGTCTTGGCTCAAGTTCCGATATATCTCCCGTGGTGCCTCCATGGCCATTGCACTATCGGCTATGGTGGGGATGAAAGAAGGGCACCATAAAAACCGTCCCAGTAGTGGTTTATAGGATCTAAGAGATTTCATCTCATCCTTACAGGGACTTCACACACACCAAATTTCACCTGGAAATATTTACATGGTTCTCACTCAGGAACCCTGAACTCTCTGGTCGACAGTTAAGCATCCACACTCTACAGTCTACACTCTACTCTCTACACCACTAGGCCATCCGTCCCATATATAGTATAAATTATAAATGTCAATACCAATGAGGTGGGCATGAGGAGAGGAGTTGAACGCGGGCCGAAAACTTAACAACCATGTCTGGTCAGTGGCGTAGTGAGGGGTGGGCAAGGGGGGGGGGCTTCATGCCCCGGGCGCTACTCACAACGGAGCGCCAAATGGTATATTTTACATATAATATTATATGGTTTTCGAATGGGGGGGGGCGCTAAAAAAGTATTGTGCCCAGGGCGCGAGTTAAGCTCACTACGCCGCTGTGTCTGGTGTAGCACCAGAGATTTCATATCATTGTAATATCATACTGTCATGGGTATATTTATTTCTGCAAATCTAACTTCCTCTAATATTCAACTTCCGCCAAGTGGCCAGATAATCAAACCAACTAAATCTCTAGGTTAAATATAATTACCGTAGCCTAATCTGGTTATGACACATACTAACAAATATTTATTAACTTATGAATAACGATATCGTGGTAAGTTTGATTATACACATTTTACATTGATACCAAACATTATTTTTATAAAAAGACGGCATGCATATTAAAATCTGTTTAAAAAGTTACACCAGGGTGTGCGTTTCAACACCTGTGCGCGGACAGTTTCCAGTTGATTGTGTTTTGCCTGTGAACCCCCCCCCCCCACCCTAGACGACACACGTCTGAGCGCGAGATAATACCGCACACATAAAGAGCAGGACACGGGGATGTTAATCTTCTTATAATAATGCATCACAGGGGTGGTAGATTTTGTTAGCGAGATTATACATGTTCAACACACCTAGAGAAGGACACTGACCTGTTAAACTTCTTATAATAATGCATCACAGGCTAGATAAGCTTGGGAGATCTTTGAAAACGGATTGACACTTAATAAGATAAAAAAAAAAAAAGACGACAGACATAAGGATCTCTGAACACTAGGATGTACAAGTTTACATTACGGTAGAACGTCGATTATCCGAAAGTTTATTATCCGGAGAGTCAAATATCCGGACCAATTGTTGTTTTCCGTCAAATTCATGTACTGTACATGAATACGTTTTCGAACAGTGCAATTCTCAACAGTTGTTTCGTAAGATTATTTTCCACAATGAAAAGTGCATTTGCGAACTTTTGCACCTACATGGCGAACTTTTGCACCTACATGGCGAACTTTTGCACCTACATGTGTTTTGCTTTTTCTTCAAGCACGTTTCCCGCCATGTGATAGTTTCTAATATTTGAATAATTTCCGGTTTCATATACTGCATGGATCTCATTCGGTTTTCGGTTATCCGAAAAATCGCGTATCCGAACGGTGTCAGGTGCCAATTTGGGTTCGGATAAACGACGTTCTGATGTATATCCTCTTGGCTTAATATGGGTCACAAAGTTTAACAGGAACAAAGAACCTGTTTTAGAGAATGTATTGTTGATATACAGAGACTTGCCCTAACGTGATTTAAAAATCTGAAGAATACAAAAAAAAAGGGTTCTGAAAACATGACCAAAGAAACAACAAAATCCCCAACTAATTGAATAAAATGAATGAATAAAGGAAAAATAAGGCTGGCCAATACATTTTTGGGTGTCCTGCAGATTAAACAGGGATGAGCTATTTCGATGAAACGTGCAGTGACATGAAGAACTTCAACCCCCCACCCCGCCCCCAAGTCATGACACCTTTCACGGTCTTGCAACGAAATTTATATAAAATAGTAAAAATAAATGGTTGAAAATGGTAAAAGACATTATTTTCCAATCATAAAAATCTCATTCCAGTGTAGAACAATAATTAATAATTTTGAAACAACTGAAATTTGTATATGTTACTGGCAATGTGTGGAATTCCGGCATTCTATAGAATGCTAGGCAATGTATAAAATGCCCGATGGTTTTAGCCAAAGTATAAAATATCAGTTTTTTTTTCTTGTTTTTTTTAAATTATGCATACTTTTCCAAGTCATTCTATACAATACCTAGGCATTGTATAGAATGACTAGTGTCGTTTAGGGAAAGTGTCAGAAAAGAACACCAAAGCCTTTATTGATAATAACGTATTTTAATATGTCAACTGATTCCATTTTGTTGTTGGTAGTTAATTCCTCTGTAATATGTAAAGCGTCTCGAACATTATTTGGAAGTGATGTTCAATTATAGACAAAAATATCTGGTGCTGTTAAGAAAATATTTAACCAAATGTATATATGCTAATTTTTTTTATTTAAGCATTGATTGAAACAGATTATTAAATGAACATAATGAGTGGTATAATGAACATTACAGTTTAACATTTATTAAAAGATTGTAAACAGTATTGTCAACTCAACCCTGTCCGTGGACAGACACGTACGTCTGTGTCAGACATGGGACAACTGCGGCCCGTCAACCCGACAGGTTTTATTAATCCGGCCCACGTTCAGCTCTTCTTTGCACGGTTAATTTTCATCCGTATTATTTCACAAAAGTACTCAAACCTTAGCAGTCGGTCCGGCCCTTCGTCAAATATAAGTACCCACTGTGGCCCGCGGATCAAAAAGTTTTCCAACCCCTGCTTTATGACCACAAATTACGTAAAACCGAGCCTGCATGTATGTTTACCTGAGACCATAAAAAGAAAGTCTCTGTTAATATGACCATAATAGTTGCGAAGATGACGTCAATGGGTTATGACTGAAGTAGGCCTACGGCATACCAAAACACAAATTAACAGGTGACGGATATGAAGATGGTCATATTGAAGTAGGACAGAGAAGTGCTGAGTAAGAAGACCTACTTATCATGGAATAAATTACAAATGCTGGATATGACATGTATCTTGAGGGAAGGTGTGGGGGGAGTTGGTCACAATGTTTAAAAGTGCTGGATTCACAGAAACATTTCAGGGGGAAATGAGGGGTTAGGTAATGGTCATACTGAAAGATCAGAAATCATGAACAAGAAATGATTTTAAAAAATGTCATTATTTAAGGATGTATATACAAGTAATACATTACATAGAGAGTGGTGTATACGAGGCACGGATAAGAAGTGAAGAAAAGTGAAATAACATGGTGGATGTGTGTTTATAAATTACTGGTTAAGGCTGGAAATAAAACATAAATATTGCTAAACAGGACATTTGTTTATATATTAAAGTGATGGATATAACACGTTGATGTGAATTTTCAATATACAATTTTAATATCAAACGTCTGATATCAAGTAATAGAAAAATATATTTAAAAAAAACCAGCTTGTTTTAGGTAAGAGCTAATGCAGAAATATGAAACAATATTCAGACTTTGGTGATTCGGATTTATAAATTTGTTGATATATCATGACAGGAAATGTTAAAAAAAAACAATTGTTTGAACTTATCTAAAAAAGTAATCCAAAAGCCATAATATCGATTATCAATCTTTCTCAACGTTTTTCTTTATACAGCAGTACTCATGAAGTCTCTCTCGGTACTTGGTGTTGAAAGACCAGTAAAATACAATGTTGATGGCGGATTTCAGATGGGCAGTGGTCACCGCAATGGCCAACACCAGGATGAAAGTGTTGCTGTATGTTTTGCCAAGATTGAACTCTGGGAAAATGAGGCGAAAGAAAGACTGCAGCGCCGTTGGTATAAATCCGACCAAATACGAGCCGGAGATAAAGCAGACGGCTTTGATTACCCGCACGTCTCGCGTGCTCAGGTCTCGTTCGCGAGATTTGATATTCCGTGATAGAGGTTGGTGAGCTTGTGTGGTCAATCCTTTGCGAAATCTTGACGCAGAAACCAAAGTCGTGGTCAGAATGATTAGAGAAACGGCCAGTAAAATAATACAGGAGTATGGGACGATGTTTCTGACCACCATATCATGAAATACCAGAGTGTTTTTCCTTTCCGAGTTTTGCCAGGAGACTAGACGAGTGCCATTGGTCAAGGCATCAAAGACGAGCTCAAGACCTTGAGTGAAGTACATGGGCATGTGAATGACCACCGTGACCAGGAGAATGCCGACAATGCTCACGCACGTGCGGTACAGGGTGAAGGCCGAATTAAAATGAAACGGCCAAGCCACCAAGCAACACCTGGCGACCGCGATGAATGCAGACACAGTCAACGTGTAGTCTTTGAACACGACGCTATACCAAATGAAGAAGTTCCCGAAGGTGCCGAAATCTTTGGCCCAGGGCTTGCTGGGGTTGGCGATGTTGATAAGTTGGCATCCGTTGTTTCCGAGCCCGTTGAAGAGCATATAGAGGAAGTCTGACAGTGAAAGAAAAAAGAAGGACAAGGAGACCGTGTCCTTGAGCCCCACCTTGCAGAACACGACCATGTTGATGTAGTTGGTGACGGCCCCAAGCATCTGTATGACGAACCCCGAAGCCAAGGTTAAAACCGCGATGGTGGGCACTACAGACGCGTCTATGAAATCTACCCGTCTATCAATGCTGGTTTGTGAGTTGGAAGTGAAGCTGGCATTGAACTGAGCCATGGCTTGGATAGATTCACGTGAAGGAGGGGCGATGAAAGTGTATACTAGAGTGGTCTAATGGTAATGGTGAGATGTCGTCCATAAGTATAATGACAGAGACGACGTGAGTCCAACAACTAATAACAATGCTGAGATGTTCAATTTGCAGCAAGGCAACACTTAACAGTACTCGTTTATTTATAAGCAACTGAAAATCAAAATCATTTTGGGATATTTAAAAAAAATCGAAATTACAGAGCTTTTTTTTTTTGTAAAAGTACTGACTTCGCTAACAAACGCCAATAAGAAAAAGCATCTTACAAATTAATTATATTCTTTGCTCCTCATGGGGCGACCGTATGGGTGTATTTATGGGCAACCTTTATGAACACGCTTTCTTATTTCAAATAACAGTTTCTAGAGCTTAAAAAAAAACATTAATTGTAGGGAACATTACCGGGCTAAAGTTTAACACCCGATATCACAACACTGGCAAGTCATTAACACAGGCCTCATAAATAGATTACCAAAATCAAACATAGCAATTACAAATTTAAAAAAAAAACAACAGAATAATAAGTAAACTGAATTCTTCGATTACTGAAGTATCATCATCTCTGAGTCTGTTATTTACTTTCAATGACGGGGGAAAATTAAATTAATCTAATTATTTTTACTTTTTTTGCAGACGAGCGAAAAAAAAATCTCCCGCTTTTATTATTAAAAACATGGATTAGATTACTAGACGAAATAATTAGACTAACACAATAAGTGTTGAAACGATAATGCCAGATGTCGAACATTTGTTATACCTAATTAGTGCGTGTGTGGGGGGGGGGAGGGGAATATAACACAGATACACACGTTGTTATGTGCGTTGATGAGTAGGAGTCTATAAATACACGCCAATAACTTTATTTTTCTTAGCTTGTTATATATATATATATATTGTAAATAAATAAATACATTCGTTTACTTATAAAACCATTACAAAGATCGACTGTTAATAGAAACGTAAGTCCAGCCTTATAAAAAAATTAATTACATTTTTTTTCAGTGACTTTGCATGTGGAATATTAGGAGATGCTCCGTACACCACTGATACACCAATATGTACAGTAATAATATTATTGCTCTCACTGAGTAAAAAAAAAACAGATATAGTTGGAGGTCAGAGGTCGTGAATCAAACGAGGATGCCCATTATTTTATTTACCCATAACTCATACCTTGTAAAAATGAAAACAAAATATCTGGGTTTTTTTTTCCCCAGCGCTGAAAAAACTCCATTTCATTTCCCCAGTGCAAACAATGACCTAGTAGGCTGAATACATAGACACCATCATTGAATGTTAAGGTTAGCAGGGAATTAGAAGTGCAACTTCGTCCATTTTCTTCAGACGGAACATATAAAGGGATTGTGTTTCTAATTCAAAGTTAAGCAACTTAATAATTTTCCCCAAGTCAAACATCCGTTCATAGATTTGTGTTAAATGACATCCCATTCATCTAGTAGTTCCAGTGTTTATCTAGATTAGAACTCATAGGACTTTTGAGTTGGCAGTCAGATGCCTTTCAATATTGTTACACCACCACAGAATACGGCGTTATCTGGAGGTTAAAATGGGGGTGCACTAGCCGTGTAACTTCTATCGTTTGTTTTTAAGAAAATTATCCAGCATGACCTAAATGATGATAGACGTCGGCCCACGCACAATCTAATAGCTTACAGTAAAAACATAAATGGTAGCTTGACTTTTTGACCCCGAACCATTCGACCCTGGGCAGTTCAACACTGGACAGTTTAACCCTGGGCAGTTCGACCCTGGACAGTTCAACCCTGGACAGTTCGACCCTGGTCAGTTCAACCCTGGACAGTTCGACCCTGGACAGTCCAAGCCTGGATAATCCAACCCTGGACAGTTCGATCCTGGACAGTTCAACCCTGCCATTTTGATCTTAGGGGCAGTTTAACCTTGTCAAATGATTAAACAATTATTTAAATTATTTTTTAAATCAGTATTTATTTGTTTTAAATATGTAGGACTATGGGAGGGTGCGGACGTTACTACCAGCGGTTGTCAACCTTGTGGTACGCGTACCGCAACGGGTACATAAAATGTTTTTTACAGGGGGTACGCAGCGACATATATATAACTTGTGTTTTTTAAATCAACCAAAAGTTTGAAGGTCGCCAGTTTGCTACGCGAGTCATCCACCAAACCACGTGACCAAGGTCGCATTAGAAAGGTGAGCACACTCCATTATGGCAATAAGCTCATTTAATCGCGACCTTACGTGTTAGGGGCACACGCGGTCATACTTTCGCACTTGTACAGTCGCGAAAAAGTTTGAAAACCGCTGGTGTAAACAATTGTTTATCATTTCCCGGAGTTAAGCTAATCCCGGGATAAAATATATTATTTTTAAGACGCATTAGAAATAGCTTAAATGGGATAGGTAAAACTAATTTCTTCTTTAAATATTATATTAAGATTTATATACAATTCCTTTTATGAATGAAAAAAAATATATTTTTTATGGGAAATTGTTCACACAAAAATGCCTAGTTTCATTGCAGACAGGAAATAATACAACGAAAAGTGTATTTTTTTTTATTATTATTTATAAAATGTAATGGATTGGTGTTAAATAAGAATCAACTAAACAAAATCAATAAACGTTGTAATTAAAGTAACATTGCTGACTGGTAATAGAACGATACATGCGTCAATCCATCCTGTATTTATCATTGACACACGACTGTGAATGCCCTCTTCAGATCCAATACAAACAAATGTGTACAACTAACCATTCGTGTATAAGTAACCATTCGAGTAAAACTAACCATTCGTGTACAAGTAACCATTCGAGTACAACTAACCATTCGTGTACAAGTAACCATTCGAGTACAACTAACCATTCGTGTTCAACTAACCATTCGTGTACAACTAACCATTTCGTGTACAACTAACCATTTTTGTTTCATAATTGTCAAAATGTGTGTTTCTGTTTTGACTTCACGTGAGTATCACAGTCTGCGACTTAAGATTGTTTATTTCACTGGTACTCTATTTTTGATTAAAAAGAAAACAGCAGCAATAGGAGCGTCCATCATCTCCTGGACTAAGTCTATTTTGAGAGTAATGTACCAACTGTGTGATGTAACAACTGTGTGATGTACCAACTGTGTGATGTACCAACTGTGCGATATATCAACTGTGCGATATATCAACTGTGTGATGTACCAACTGTGTAATGTATCAACTGTGTAATGTATCAACTGTGTGATGTACCAACTGTGTAATGTACCAACTGTGTAATGTACCAACCGTGTAATGTACTAACTGTGTAATGTACCAACTGTCTAATGTAGCAACATTATGTAAGTCAATTTTTTCCGCAGTCAGTAGTGAAGAATTAATGTCATGACGCACGTGAAAGAAAACCACGTGTTTTGTGTTGACACATTTTTATATACAACAACGTTTACATATCCACCAGAACTATTATGTCAACGGCTGTTCGTAAAACTTCTGTGAAGTAAGACTAGAAACTTAGTTCGTCCACAAAGAGCTCAATTTTGAATGTAAACAGAATCCCTTGGAATAATCACAGGAGATAATCCCTGAAGAAAATCCATGGAGATAATCCCCGAGGAGAATCCCTGAAGATAATCCCTGGAGATAATCCCTAGTGTAGACACTCGTTACCTGGAGTTTAAATAGTGTCCACAAGGTGACTTTCTTTGCAGAATTCTAAAAGTGTGTCTACCGGCTTTATATTGTATTGCATGTCCAGACATTGAAAAAGTCTGCCCTGTCAATGACCACTACTGTCCACTTCATCAACAAATAATAAGTGCGACAAAGATTTCAGATATTGACCGGTGAGCTAGACAACCTAGGAGATTTCCAGGCACATTTCAAGGTCATGGCATGTTTTGTTTTTGTGTGACGCTGTGTGATCAACACGATAGCCAGACGACTTTACTTTCACTAATTTATGTTAGGAAAATATTGATAAGCAAACAATCGTACAACAGGCCTTAGGAAAATATTGAAAAACAAACAATCGTACAACAGGCCTTATGAAAATATTGATAAACAAACAATCGTACAACAGGCCTTAGGAAAGTATTGAAAAACAAACAATAGTAGAACAGGCCTTAATTGGGATACATCGGGACCGAAGCTTTTTGTCCCAATTAAGCGGCTGTCCCAATTAAACATACAAATTTACTATTGGCTTCTTGGTTTGGTTTCTTTGAGATTTGTCCCAATTAAGCGGAATCCACTGTATTAGACATCTATAATTGAAAAAAAAAAACTTTCTTTTTGAAATGGTGGACACATCTTTCTCAAAGTGAACGTCATTTATCGTTGAGCGGTTGTAGAAAAAATTTACAACAGATATTTCACCTTTAATTTGGGATCATCCGACAAAGCTTCAACCAAATCCTGGATCGAAGTATCAAATAATAACTAAAGAATAAACAGTTCAGCATTGGCGACTTAAACCTTTAACAGTGTGGCCGACTGCAAATCAGCTGGATCAGGGGTCGGCAACCTTTTTGAGACGGAAGAGCCAAAAGTTATAATTAACAATTTTCTCAGTTTTTAAAGAGCCACTAAAATTGTTGTTTCAATTTTATGGTATTTGATTAAGATTAGGTATATAAAATAATATAATTATTATTATTTGCACATGGAACTGGAAAGCCGCAATTTGACATCGAAAGAGCTGCATGCGGCTCGCAAGCCGAAGGTTGCCGACTCCTGAGCTAGATAGATGAAGTCACCTGATATTCTGATTACAGTGTTGAGCGGAGATAGGGAAACCAAGAGATCGCAAGCAGAGAACGGACAGTTTGGTGTTTGATCCGCCCCTGCATTTAACTTTGAATAAATTTCATGAACGTTAGTCCACCCACCTCCTCTTAGTCCAGCCCTTATGTAAAATTTAAAAACATTGTGGCCCGCGATTTTAAAAAGTTTGCCAGCCCCTAGTATAAAATAAGGAGTCTGAAAAAGCTATTTAGCATTTCAAATCAATCTTCTTAATGATATATAAAGTCTGATGAATTGAATCAAGCTTTAAACTCGGATCACCAATACGCGTGGGATCCACATAGACTTTGATGAATTGTGGGACATGAATTGTGAATGAGCGTTCATACTGAAAAGTTGATCAGCATGAGCTACCACCAACACAGCAGATATATTTAGGGCGTTGTGTTCTCTACGCATCAATCCGAAAGGTCAAAGTACCCAACTAACGGAATAATGAATGAGGCGGAAACTAGGATTATATCTGGTGAATCACTGCCCCCAGTTAGGACCTCCATATCAGTTGTTGCCAAATGCCGCTTTTAAATACGCCTGGGGCCCATTGTTGATTTTAGTGGCGCCTTTAATTGATTCGTGTTTTCAACTATTGTATTACTAAATCTTGTTTAATGGACTTTGGTAATCTCTTTATAGAATTTTATAATACACAAAATAAACAAAAAAAGAAAAACTGACGCGTGACAGACACTGATCGATGAGGTGGTATCTCTATTGTTGAGGTGGTATCTCTACTGTTGAGGTGGTATTTCTATTGTTGAGGTGATATTTCTATTGTTGAGGTGGTATCTCTATTGTTGAGGTGGTATCTCTATTGTTGAGGTGGTATTTCTATTGTTGAGGTGGTATCTCTATTGTTGAGGTGGTATCTCTATTGTTGAGGTGGTATCTCTATTGTTGAGGTGGTATCTCTATTGTTGAGGTGGTATCTCTATTGTTGAGGTAATATCTCTATTGTTGGGGTGGTATCTCTATTGTTGGGGTGCTATCTCTATCGTTGGGGTGGTATCTCTATCGTTGAGGTGGTATCTCTATTGTTGAGGTGGTATCTCTATTGTTGAGGTGGTATTTCTGTTTTTATAGTTTTGTATAAATATAAAAACTATGATGGCATAGAGGAAATGAACTTTACCTTCACGGGAGAGGAAGACCACTCAACCATCATTAAGTAACTGCATTGTACTGAAAATTAAGCCCACCAAAAGTTTGAAACCATTGAACCGTTCAGAAAATAAATAAAGTTTCCTTGTGACTAACATCGACTTAGGGTCAAAGGGTGCTTTTAATTTTCTACGTCATCTGTTGGTAAATAAAATGACTATATCGACCACACACAACCCCCTTACCCGCGCTAAAGTTTATTTCATGACATTAAGGTCTTTGGGTGACATGGTGGGGGCGGGGGGGGGGGGGGCGAGAGATAATTATTCCATTAATTTTCGTGTCTAATAAAAATGCATGTATAAAAATGTAACTATTGGTGGTCTAAAGCATTGGTCCCCAGCCCCCGGTCCGCTGACCGGTGCCAGTCCGTGGATCAAAGGGTACTGGGCCGCCCAAGAAACATTAAATTATTTGCTTTTTACTTACTGTTGTGCATTTCTCTCGGTGCAACTAACTTTCCATGGACTAGGTTGAACAGGGAGCTGAGCGGATGTGAGCGGCGGTGTCATTGTAAATCAAAACAATGTAAAATATAAATAATCAACTTTTCTCTCTCTCTCCCAACCCCCCCCCCTTATCCCAGCGGGCCGCGGTGACATTATTAAACGCCCGCAGCGAGAAAAAGGTTGTGGACCACTGGCCTAAAGTAAAGAATTTGAATGTATTCTGTCACTATTATATCAACTATATTTATACTGAATATAATGACAAACGTCACACTCAGTTATCGCCGATAAACAACGTTTATACATGACAAAAAATATCCACTAAAACTAAATAGAACAGAGAAAAAGCCCACATTCAATAAGCAAGTAATAAAGACAGAACAATACGTCAAAGTTTCGACCGTTTACTGTAAAATTGAAAATACTCCTTTACGTAGACATTCACAAAAAGATGAGACTGAGGGAAGGTCAAGGGTCACTATTAAGATCTATAATATTATACTAACATAAAGTACAGCTTGAATACATTTATTTGCGCATTAAACAAATAATTCTACCGTACTTAGGGAACGGATGGTCGTGCGGTAAAGCGCTCGACTGTCGACCTGAAAGTACCTGGTTTGATCTCCGGTGAGGCCATGGCTAAAAACCCCCGCTATATCTCCCGTGGTACCTCCATGGCCATTGCACTATCCGCTATGTTGGGGGTGAAAGAAGGGCACCATAAAAACCGTCCCATTAGTGGTTTACAGGATCTAAGAGATTTCATCTCATCCTTACAATGGACTTCACACATACACTGTACTAAATAACCGACGTTGAGAAATCTTTGATGACGAAACCAAAGAGAAGAGTTTTGACACCACCACCACCAGTCCGGGGAACTGTCACGCCCGACACCCTCGGTCTACCATTAAAACTGTCAAACTGAAAGTTGCTGTCCATAATTCAAAGATCATCAACATAAATTAATATGTATTTTTTCTGATTCGAGATAAGAGATTTTTTTTGGTACTTCGAGTTTAAGTAGACCAAACACCATTCATTCTTATATTTCTAAAACTAGGACACAGTTGAATATAACATTAAGACATTTAAATGATGTATACACGACTTTGAATGTTATGTGATATGAAATTTACAAATTAAAAGCTTGAATATTAAATACTGAATCTTAAGTGCAGCAAAAAAAAATCATTCACTAAATAAAGTTAAAATAGGTCAAACAAGAGCAAATTCAGCGAAATTCAAGAAGCAAATCGTCAGGGAGAAAAAAATTGAGCAGACCCTTTCACTCATAGCACCAATGTGAGTGCACTGTGTGCCAACTCATAATTCAAGAAAATTTTAACGCCTTAATATCAGCATCTACTCTTTTTCAACGTTTCTATGTATACAGCAATACGCATAAAGTCGTTCTCTGTACTTGGTGTTGAAGGACCAGTAAAATACAATGTTGATGGCAGAGTTAAGCTGGGAGATGGTTATCACTATGGCCAGCACAAGGACGAATGTGTTGCTGTATGTTTTGCCAAGGTTGAACTCTGGGAAAATAAGGCGAAAGAATGATTGAAGGGCTGTCGGTAGAAAGCCGAAAAAATACGACCCGGAAATAAAGCAAACAGCCTTGATTACACGAAGATCTCGGGAACTAAGGTCTCGTTCGCGAGACTTGCTATTCCTAGATTCAGGAATCTGTGTCGTCAATCCTTTGCGAAATCTTGAGGCAGAAACCAAAGTCGTGGTCAGAATGATTATAGAAATGGCCAGCAAAATTAAACAGGAATATGGGACGATGTTTCTGACCACCATATCATGAAAGACCAGAGTGTTTTTCCTTTCCGTGTTTTGCCAGGAGACTAGACGGGTGTTGTTAGTCAAGGCATCAAAGACGAGCTCCAGGCCTTGAGTGAAGTACATGGGCATGTGAATGACCACAGTGACCAGAAAAATGCCTAAAAGGCTCACGCCCGTGCGGTACAGGGTGAAGGCCGACTTGAAGTGAAACGGCCAAGCCACCAAGCAACACCTGGCGACCGCGATGAATGCAGACACAGTCAACGTGTAGTCTTTGAACACGACGTTGTACCAAATGAAGTAGTTCCCGAAGGTGCCGAAATCTTTGGCCCAGGGCTTTCTGGGGCTGGCGATGGCGATGAGCTGGCAGCCGTTGGTCCCGAGCCCATTGCAGATCATGTAGAGAAAGTCCGACAATGAAAGGAAAAAGAAGGACAAGCAGACCGTGTCCCGGAGCCCTACCTTGCAGAACACGACCATGTTGATGTAGTTAGTGGCGGCACCGAACATCTGTATGACGAACCCGGAAGCCTGGGTTAAGACCACTATTGTGGGCACTAAGGATGAGTCTATGAGATCTTTTACTTTAATATTACTAGTTAATGAAGTTGAAGTCAAGCTTGAAGTTGAAGTGAAGTTTGAGTTAAACTGAACCATAGCTCAGATAGATTTATTTGCAAGACAGAAATAACGGGAACAAGTCCAGCTAACTCACACGATGTTACGATAAAAATGAGTTGACATCTAATGACATAAACGATTCAACTAATGCGTCTTAAGAGTAAAGCTGAGTAATGTAAATATAAAACACCGCATAATGAAAAGTACCCGTATATTTTAAAGCAAAGTATTGAAATATTTCTTAATTATCTTGATTATGTTCAGGCTGCTGAAATATTTTTAAAATGTCACTCGCTACTTACAAACGCCAATTAAAAAAAATAATTAAGTACAAATAAATTAAAATTATGGTTTTAACGATGTGGATCTTGAGCATTTTTATCGATAACCATCGCCGGCACATTGTCTTATTTCAAAACAGTGTTTATCACAAAGACAAATAGCTGCAGGGAATATTGCTGGGGTTTTAATTCTAAATCCAATATCATACACTACTGTAGGAGGGCATTCGATTTACTAAATAAATCGATTATCAAAACAAACAATATAAAAAACAGCAAATAATAATAAAAAAAAAAGTTAGGGAAATGGGAGTTAGATTAGTTTATTGAAGTTTATCGTTTACTTTTATTTATTTTAAAAAAAGGGAGAAAATTATGGAAACTATCGTTTCACACAGCGGAACAAAGCAAATAATGTTTTGTTTGTTTTTTGTTTGTTTTATTTTCATTTTTTTTTTTTAAATTGGAAATTACTTATACGGTATTGTACTAGTTTATCAGAATATTTGATGAAATAATTGGACTAGTGAATAGTCTGTGAAATAAAATAAAAACCTCATGGTCAGTCACGTGTAATATTTCTTCAAGCCTGAGTAGTTTTCAAATATGACACTGACTCATACATGCACACGTAGAGCCGCGACCCGCACTGTGGTGCAGCACGGTGTCATAACAACCTCTGACATTCCAGGTGGCGAGGGAGGGAGGACGTGGGATATCTTGCCATGATGACAGGATAAAAAAAAATTCCATGAAATGTATGATGGACTTATTTGATGTGTGGGACGGATGGCCGGGCGGTGTAGATGCTCGACTGTCGACCTGAGAATCCTGGGTTCGATCCTCGGTGAGAACCATGGAATTTTTCCAGGTGTTATTTGGTGCAAAGTCGTCCCACAAGTCCACCCAGCTTTAAATGGGTACCTGACTTAAGTTGAGGAAGTAAAGGCGGCTGGGCGTTGTGCTAACCACACAATCCCTTCATATGCCGAGGTGATAGAAACAGATGAATTCAACACTTCATCTGCCCCGATGGCCCGTTAGGGTTAAGGGAACCTTTTTTTATTAGATGTGAAATTGGGGAATGATAACGATGGAATGTCTAAAATGATTTATATTTGCGAATATGGATATATGTCAGTTTGAAGATTGATTTGTGGTGGGCGGATGGGGGCGGAGTGAAGCGGCAAAATACATTTAGCACTCGGATGGCAAATAGGTTAGGAACTATCTGCGCCAAGGTAACTAGCAACGCTATCAGCGCCAACTAGCAACGCTATATGGGCCAAGGTAACTAGCAACGCTATATGGGCCAAGGTAACTAGCAATGCTATCTGCGCCAAGGTAACTGGCAATGCTATATGCGCCAAGGTAACTGGCAATGCAATCTTGTTTCAAAACTACAACGTAATGCGGTCTCCATGATGGACCTGGCTGTCAGCTACGACGGAGATATGACTTTCAACGCATGAGTTCTGTAACCAATATGACGTCATAGGTGAATTACCATTAGCGTTATTCCAACCAACTGCCTGTATGACGGCACAACATAATGAGAGCATCTTTGGATAATAAATGACTGCAATGATTCAATGAATCACATAATATTCGTTTGATTGAGTTGTGATCTGTTGAATACGGGAGTACACCTTTTTTTCATTATTGAAATTATTCTCAACTACTTATGGTTTGTTACCATACAACTACAGAGATAATATGTGAACAAATAACCAAGTTTCATTTGTGTCTAAAAAAATTCTAAAACTTCCGGAGTTTCTTGACCGACCTTTTTTTTTTCTTCTAATTTTAGAATAGTGAAGAATACATTTTGAATTTCAATTTTAAGGTCATAATACTAAAAGCATAGGCATATTAAAAGTGTTTAAATTAAATTAATGCTGTCTACCAACTTTACATCACACTGTGATATATTTAGAATATGTTTTAAAAAATGTTTTGCCAGCTAATCGAATACTCCATCAGCTGCCTAATGTGTTTCTGAATAGCGCATTAAATGTAAAAAAAAAAAAGCGTGTGTGCAGACATTAAGCAAATAAACCTTAAGTGTCTATGGCTCAATGTAAACATTGCAGATATCTGGCGTAAACTTTTACGTCTCTGAAAAAAAAAAGGAAAGATAATACAAAAATTTGTCGTTTAATCTGATCCTTCTCAAGGTTGAATGTACCAGCAGTTGTCAGAGTCAACACTGGTTGTGAGACTGGGGGTGCTGACATTACTGGTGTAGACCACCGACACCTGGAGGTTAAATAGTGTCCACATGGTGACGTGAGTTTGTCAAGACACGTTCAATTGAGGATTCTCAAAACTTACCAGACATTTGGTTGTAGACACGTTTCCGAGGCAAAATAAAAATTTCGCACGAAAATGCACTCTGTGAACTACAGTTATCGCATTCAACATATTAAAAGCGTACAAAGATTGGACATACTAGACCAGTGGTGTGTACAAAGATCGGACATACTAGACCAGTGGTGTGTACAAAGAGTGGACATACTAGACCAGTGGTGTGTACAAAGATTGGACATACTAGACCAGTGGTGTGTACAAAGATTGGACATACTAGACCAGTGGTGGCGAACCTTTTTGGGGCCGCGTGCCCCCAATTCAACCGAAGAACAATTTATTTATAGCAAAGTGCCAACACTACAATTAAAATTAGAGAAAGTGATATTTTATTCGCGTGCCGACTGATGATCTGCGTGCCGACTGTGGCACGCGTGCCATAGGTTCACCGCCACTGTACTAGACTGGCTTGCAAGGTAACGATATATAGGTCCAGCGATATAGTGTACACAGATGGAACATATTGGACTGACATACAAGGTGAAGATAGATTGCTCAAGCGATATAGTGAACAAAGATGGAACATATTGGACTGACATACAAGGTGCATATATGTTGGTCCAGCGATATTTCACTGCAACGACAAACTATGAGAATAGCACGACGCCTTACATAAAACTATTGTCAGAAAACCATTTTGGAAATTGGACAGTAAATAAAAAAAACTAGGACATGATATTTGAACGCATCGTTCTTTTGAATTGAGAGTTAACTACCAATGTTAACCATAAAAAAAAGAAAAATACACAGAAAAAAAATTATATCAACAACAAAATGTGTAATTTTCGCACTTGATGGACAACCTTTGGCAGCAAGCGCTAAATGTGACTCAGTGATTGTCAATCATTTGGCACATTGACAATATTGTATTGGTGTTTGGAAGTTGACAATGACTCACTCTATAATACACTGTGGTCAGTTGCTGATAATTGGGTCGCGAACTAAATTGTTTCTTTTTACATCATTTGTTTAGTAGTATATTAAAAAAAAATTAGTTTCAATTCAGTCAATCCTTATTCTGCACACATTCTTCATAAAATATTATCTTGAAAAAAATCAAATTAAACAAAAGATAAATGAATTCAGTTTTTTTAAAAATAAATAAACACAGTCCGTTATTACTTTAACATTAAGTATGTAAAAAGATAAACAATTACATCTGGAGTTGTTTTAATAACTAATATTGGTATAGAGGGCTGCTCGTGTATTTGAACTGGATCTACAAATTTATACAGATAGCGCATCTTTCTTGCAAGAAAACAACATTGAACATTTGAGAAATTGAAAAAAAATTATTTTTTTGTTTTAATAATTCGATCAAGAGATAACGCGCAATCTTACAACAGCAATAACAATTATAGAATTTAGAATATAGAATTTACACACACACACACAAAAACAACTCTACACTTTTGCAATTTTAGCGATTTGACTGTAGCCGACTTGCGTATCACTTGCATCTATAGAGACGATTGGATCGCAGTTTATGTTCATTATTTGTTTTGTGTGTGTTCATTATTAATACTTAAGTTGAACATTGTCGCTGGTTAAAAATTCATTTGTATAGTTCCGAACACAACTGATGCAAAAAAATGTACACCAGTTGAGTGGTGGGGTGGAAGGGGGGGGGCAAGTAAAAAATGAGAACATGACAGGGGAAGGAGTGGAGAGGTAGAATGTGGGGGCGGGAGGGGTATATATATATTGTACAAAATGTCATGCTTGTTATCGGGGGGGGGGGGTACATTCAGACTGTGTAACTTTGAAGAAGAAATCAAAGAAAACAATATTTCGTTAGCCAGTTGTGGTGACGTACAATACAAAGTGTCCCAAGAGGCGGGGAGGGGGGATGCATGTACTCTCCGCTATTGTTACAGACCCAACTGAATCGAATGTTACTTTTTCCTTAATTCAAAAATAAACAGAGAACGACACACACGCACGCACAAAAAAAATCTGTTTAGTCCACTGAGTAAAAAGTCGAGATAAGAGAGTTATGGCCGGGAGTTTACACTGTACTACAGCTTTATTTGAAGTTGTTGTTTTTGAAGACTAGCTGCACATAATAAAGTATTGCTATATTCCCTTACCCCCCGGGGGGAGGGGGGGACATCGGGTAAGATTACATGTTTGTGTAGCCACGGCATAAAAAAAAATGGATAGTACGACTAGCACAACACCCAAATACTTCTTATATATATATATATATATATATATTATATATATATATATATATATATATATATATATATATATATATACAGTGGATTCCGCTTAATTGGTACACCACTTAATTGGGACAGCCGCTTATTTCGGACAAACCTCAAAGAAACCAAACCAAGAAGCCGATAGTAAATTTGTATGTTTAATTGGGACAGCCGCTTAATTGGGACGAATAGCCTCGGTCCCGATGTGTCCCAATTAAGCGGAATCGACTGTGTGTATATATATATATATTGTTATAACTCTCTACTTCCCCTAGGTAATGCGATCCAGGGTTCGATCTTTGTTGAAAACCAAAGGGAGTTTTTCAGGTGATGGTGAAAGTGGCCTCCATGGCCATTACCACACCCGGTTGTTGTGGTGGTGGGGATTAATGAAGGGCACTACACAATCCCCATGTATATGGCTTTGGGTTGGGGGAGGGGCTTTGTTAGCGAGCCGGATCTATATCTGTTTCAGCACGACATGCATGCATGTGGTCTTATAGTTTTATGTGTAAAGCTCACGGTAAAATCAGACACAATTTATAAATTAGTAATAAAACGCCCAATTCAGACATGTTTAAAATAAAATCAACTAAAAAATGAAATAAAAATATAACAGCAACGAAGACATACTGTACATAGAAACTATTGACTTGAATTCAAAAAGGGGTATTGTTGTTTAAAATGTTCCCTTTAAAATGCAATAAATCAATGTTGCTTATAATTAAATCATTTGCGACATAATATTTATATAACAAAACGTTTCTAGTTGTATAGTCAAGATATATAATATATTATATATATATATATATAATATATATATATATAATATATATATAATTATATATATATATATATATAATATATATATATATTATATATATATATATATATATATATATATATATATATAATATTGTTCGGTTCAAATAGGTAAAGCTGAAGCATTGCGATTTGTTATGTAAATATTTGTTAATGCGTGTGAGTTCTGCGTGTGTTTGGGGTGGAGGGGGGCAAAGGGAAATAGAGTGGGCAGTCAAACATACGAGTTCTGTGACCTCCTTACACACTTCAGCATCAAACTGTTTATTTCGTGAGGCCTGACATTGAGTGGTGGGGATGTGGACATGAGAAAGTGACGTGAAGTTGGCAGTGCTGTCAGTAGAATGTCACTCTGCCTCGTTGAGTGGCCGGTATAGAGCCTCAGAGGACTGACAAAAGCACCAATTGGTTGAGATCAGGGGTGGTCAAACATTTTTTTTTCTGAATCGTGGGCCACATAAGGCTTTATACAAACAGAATGGCCGCATCAAGAGCAGTTGGAGGGCGTGTTTTAAAAGAACCTATTGAAATCAGACGTAAACATCAGTGATGCAAAATATATTGTTTCTGAAAGTGTGAATTCCATATATAGGTCGTGACAAAGTTCAAATTTATAATTAAAAGACTGAGAATATATAAATGCGTAATTGCAACTCTATCTCTCCACGTATTACAAATATGATAATGTATATAAATATTCAAAGTAAAAAGAGTGCATCTGCATCGACACTTGAGGAAGGTTTTATTATCTTTTTTTGCATATGGATCGCGTTGATTAAAGTTGTTATGGTGGGTCGAGAAATGTAACTGTTGTCATGGTTGGTGGCGGAAGCGTACAAGCTTGAGAACAACTGATATGAACGATCTAAGGGAAGCTGACCGCTGGCCGGGTCAAACAGTAAAACTGATCGTACGTGGCCCGCGGGCCGTAGTTTGCACATAACTGGGTTACATATTGTCAGGGGGCGTGATAGAGTCGAGAAATTCAATCCCCATGACTTGTCCATATGCAGAAAGAGAGGGCAAGTAACGGCAAGTAAACCATCGTTTTCTTACACAAAAAAAACCCAAGTCAGAAAATGAAGCTAATGGACAGTCATTCTAAGTCAGACACGGTGATAAACAAATTTGTAAAACTGTCATCAGCTATTAAGAATATGAAGTAACATATGTTGAAACGTAAAATTGATAAAGGGCATAACCGAAATTATTTAATCCAAATTTATGTTAGGGGGGATAGCTGCTCTTGGTACCCCTAGGGCCCTTTATCTTGTATCGCTACGTATAAGGTGTTGAATGGGGCCATGAAAATGACATAATTATTAATATAGCTTACATAGAAAAAAACGGTACCCTAAGAAACACTGATGCCCAGCCCTCAGAAAGCATGACCAAATGTAATCAAACCAAATTTATGTTGGGGGATAGATACACTTGGGGGCCCTGGGGTCCTTATTCTTGTATCGTTACGTATTAGTTCTCAACCAACGGTTGGTGGCGAGCTGATGGATGGGGGTGGGTCGCCGTAACTGTTAATAATTATTTATTCAAGAAATTATGTTATTAATTGTAATAATTCTTTCTTTCTTCATTTTTTTTTCTTCAATTTTGAAGGTGGGTCAAGAAAACAAACAAAAATGACTTGCGTAGCAAAATCGCGCAAGTTTGCCTAAAAATGTCCTGAAAAATTACAACAGTAAAAACAAGCGCACAATTGAATGTCTACAACTCTACATGTCCTGATCAACAGAATGTCGACCAACATTCACTAGTTTATCCTACATATCATTCATCCTACATATCATTCATCCAACATACCATTCATCCAACATACCATTCATCCAACATACCATTCATCCAACATACCATTCATCCAACAAACCATTCATCCAACATACCATTCATCCAACATACCATTCATCCAACATACCATTCATCCAACATACCATTCATACGACGCCTCATAAATGCGCCTCTTTTTTTTTTGCACTGATTCATACGACCGCAGACAGTGACCTTTAACTTTCTGACCCGAACATCTATGATAACCAGATGACTCCGCTCGGTTGACTGCTCTTCAGTCGCGGTTGACTTAACAGCCGATCTAGGTTCAGTCTGCAAACAATGCCAACTGAACCACGCCCCCGTGGTATCTAGAAGATGGTACATGATACAAACAATTGGCACTAAGAAAACTTTACTATGCATAAAAAAAAAAAAAATCAAAATTGGCACACCACAAGTCATCATAACTGGGCTGCAGTTTCGAACACATGTGTTTACAGGCCTACACAGTTACTCTGCTATTGGGACCCGAGTCTCACATATACACTTATATATACATCCGGAAAAAAATGTTACTAAACAGTAACCATAGGAACCATTTATTTAACATACATATGAACGTACAAAACTTAATGAGCCGATTTCATTTTTCATTTTTTATCAGGACCGACCAAGCATAATATCTTAATTATAAGTTACAAATGTCAAATCATGCGTATTATTATTATTAACCCTCTACCCCCCTCACCCCCCTCCGCCCCAACCAGACAACGGGAAAACATGGAATTATAATATCAGCTGCAAAAAAAAAAAACAACCAAAACATTAATAAAAACAGTACTTCGCATTCTCCGCCACTGAGTCAGAGAGAGAGAGAGAGAGAGAGAGAGATATGGGACCAGAAAACATATTTTATTAACATTACGATGTGTTGCTGTTTCCACGCGGACCTATCGGTGCACATTTCAGGAAGATTGCCAACTATCGCCCATTCCGCTAATTGAATAATTAGCACACTGAGACTAGAGAGCATAGTTTCACAACATTTAGTATCACACGCCCCGCCCATATGTTGTTTTGTTTGACTTCACTCATTTGCATACTTCCAGATTGTAGCACTTTCAGCAAATGCGCTACTTTTAGAGATTGTGCGCTATGAGAGAAACAATGTTTTCAGTAATTATATATTATATACATGTACAATTATTTAAAGTGTGTGTGTGTGGAGGGGGGGAGGGAGGTGCGCTACCTTTTTTTTTTTAACCATTTGCGCTACTTTGGTCCGAAACATACTAGCAACGCTGTTTTGGTTTCGGGAAGAGAAGTTAGCTCCCCTTAGCATTGGATATGAACCCCAATCCTCTCTCCCCGGGAAGGTTATCAGGTAAAGTGTTGATTAAAGAATCGCCCCCCCCCACCCCATTAAAATATTGACTGTTGGTTGTACATCCTTTAACCCCCCACCCCCAACCCACCCCCTTTGAAACAACCAACTGCTACAACAATAATTCCATACACGTGTTCATGAGGTCTGTATTATGTTGCCGTTGATATCGTATGTGCAAAAAAAAAAGTCTGTTTTATTGTATTTATTATTTTTTCTTTCATTAATCATACCGCGCTTCTCTAGCACAGACGGTTATAAAGTAATGCAATAAAGTGGCAGAGTTGTGTACCTTTAGTGCCATTTCTAAATCAGGTGAGACTGTAGAGTAAACCACGCTCCTCCTTCCCCCCCCTCCCCCCGTACCCTAACTCCCGAAGTCTGTGTCTCCCGTGTTGTTACGGCGTGGCGCATGGCCGACTGTGAGTGTGTGCAGCCCGGACACATTTCATGGGTCCTTTCAGTTAGGGGCCCCCAATTGTATACAATAAGCTATTGAATGTTGACAAGGGTGGCCCCAGTAGGTGGATATTGCCATGGGGGGGGAGGGGGCGGGGGGCTAACATTTAATGGCAGCGGACCGATAAGGTGAAATGGCGCCCGGCAGATTTGAGCACCGTCTCTTGGATAAGAACCTGCTAATTGCATGGGGCGATGTTAAGTTACCGACACCAGACTTCTCATTCCAACTTGTAATATGCAGCTGTCATACTGCAATAATCTAGTGTTATTGGTTGTTGTTTTTTTCTTCTTCTTCTTCTTCTTGGCTATAATCAGCGGGGACTGTAAATTTGACCACGCGCCAAGCCTCTTTCCACCCCCCAACGACCCCCCCCCTCACTGAGCCGGTAAAAACTAATCTGGCTAAATGAATGTGTGCGTTAACCAACACCATTGAATAATACGTGGGACTAATTACCCCAGGCGTACTAATCAGAAGTAATACGGCTGAGATGGAAACAGGATATGCGATCAATTCATTGTATCATTCATTTTTCAATCAAACTCATTTTCAATACATACCATATACTTGCATATACTTGGATGAAACATTTGAATATTTATTTAAACTATATATATATGGGGGGGGGGTTGTGGTATAGAGAAGTGATCTCCAACCTTTTTCTTGCCAACGGACAGGTCAGCGTTTGATAATTTCACCTCGGCCCACTGGGAAAAAAAAAAGGGGGAGGGCGTTGATTATTACTAGTCCATGAAAATTCGCATCATCACGAGATGAAAAAAGGAAATAATGTATGTTTCTTGGACGGACCAGTACCATTCGTTTCACGGACCGGTACCGGTCAGCGGCCCGGGGGTTGGGGACCACTGATATAGAGTTTTAGACTGTCGACCGGACGTTCGAACCTCAGTGAGAACTTTTGGGATTTTTTTCAGATCCTGGTGAAAGTCCTCAAGTCCGCCCAGCTTTAAATGGGTCACCTGACTTTAAGTTGGGAAAGTAAAGAATGGGGCCATGAAAATGACATAATTATTAATATAGCTTATATAGTAAAAAAAAAAACGGTACCCTAAGAAACACTGATGCCCAGCCCTCAGAAAGCATGACCAAATTTAATCAAACCAAATTTATGTTAGGGGGATAGATACACTTGGGGCCCCTAGGGTCCTTATTCTTGTATCGCTACGTATAAGGTGTAGAATGGGGCCATGAAAAAGACATAATTATTAATATAGCTTATATAGTAAAAAAAAACGGTACCCTAAGAAACACTGATGCCCAGCCCTCAGAAAGCATGACCTAATTTATTGTATTAAATTCATGTTCATGTATCGTGGCTTCACGTGCCTCAATGAGCCCTAAGGGGTTTGATGAAACTTTACTTTTACACTCATATATATAAATGAAATCAACGGAAATGATCAAGTTAAGAGGTCAACACCAATGGACAAAATGACCACTAGTTTTCAATTCACGGAAACGAAAAAAAAAAGAATGTTCAATGCAGCCAATCACACATGATCGTTTATATCGAAAATTAAAAAAAATAATTATAATTATACGGCTATATGATTAGCCAGATCTATAATGCTAAGGTACTTTATCGGAAGTACTAGTACTGTACCATAACCTTTCAATGTTCAGTTGTACCCAGTAATGCGATACAGTCGGTTACAAAAAAAAAAACAAGTTTAACCAAAACTTACATCCAACATCACCCGCTATACAAAAATAGACGCATGTGTACTGTGCATAGTTGTGTATCAACACATCACTCATACCAGCCTGTCACACTTGTCATGACATTCACACAAATGGAGAGAGGTTGAACCGGGGAAGGGGGGGGGTAGGGAGAGAGTGATTGGGGAGAGAGAGGTTGACCCCCGGGGGGGGGGGGAGAGAACAACAATCTGTCATTAGGATACAACAATGTTGTTTTTTTTTAATATTAGTTTTAGCTCGTATGAGAGTTAACATTGGGTGAAAGGCTCTCACGTTCTGGCATCCTAGCCTTATACCAGGTTGAAAGCAATGTGTAGCTCTTGATCCAGTTAGATAGAATTATTTCCGCTCACCTCCATCAAAATGGAGGTTAGGTGTTTTTGTGAAGTGATCGCTCCGCTATCCGGGAAGGGCTGATAGTGGGACAAAGGTATAGGGTTATAGCCTGGCTGAGTGTCTGTTGTTTTGTCTGACAGATGTCCTTAAATGCAAGATTAACCGACGGCAGCCTTCGACTGGAAGTGTCACCCCCACGGGTCACCCCCTCCCCCTTCCCCACACAACCTACACGTCAACCGGCATCACGCCCAAAGCTCTTGCACTCACAATTCCAGGGGTGCTAAAGTTGCAGACACTGTGGAAGGAACAACAAGTAGCGATTGGCCGCATGATTCAAAAAGGCTGATTAGATTACAGCACATCGTGTAATGATTACAACACACCGTGTAATGATTACAACACATCGTGTAATGATTACACCACAGCGTGTAATGATTACAACACACCGTGTAATGAGTACCACACACAGTGTAATGAGTACAACACACCATGTAATTATTACAACACAGTGTAATGAGTACAACACGCCATGTAATGATTACAACACACAGTGTAATGAGTACAACACACCGTGTAATGATTACAACACACCGTGTAATGATTACAACACACAGTGTAATGAGTACAACACACCGTGTAATGAGTACAACACACCGTGTAATGATTACAACACACAGTGTAATGAGTACAACACACCGTGTAATGAGTACAACACACCGTGTAATGATTACAACACACAGTGTAATGAATAATTACACATGAGTCTGACTATCTGGATGGATGTGTTGAATCTGCACTTAAGACATGTTTGCACAGATTACGGTAAACAGTGGTATGCTCTTAAGATGTCAAGAGTGAGGGGTTTTAAAACATTCTTTCAACATGTAAATCTCGATGAATGAATTTATTTTCAGGCATATGTTTGTGTGTACAGTGGTAATGGTAACACTGATAATGGTAACAGTGATGCTGGTAACACTGATAATGGTAACAGTGGTAATGGTAACAGTGGTAATGGTAACAGTGGTAATGGTAACAGTGGTAATAGTAATAGTGGTAATGGTAACACTGGTAATGTTAACAGTGGTAATGATGGTAACACTGATAATGGTAACACTGATAATGGTAACAGTGGTAATGGTAACAGTGGTAATAGTAATAGTGGTAATGTTAACACTGGTAATGTTAACAGTGGTAATGATGGTAACACTGATAATGGTAACAGTGGTAATGATGGTAACACTGATAATGGTAACAGTGGTAATGATGGTAACACTGATACTGGTAACAGTGGTAAATGCACATTGAAACTAGGCGAATGATTAGGGCCTCCTGCTGCCAAAGGGAGCCCCACCCCTCCTAGGTACCTTTTTCTGCCAGGCACAAAGGAGGACAATCTGAGCAATTATCGTGGGGGGAGGGGGTGCATGTTAAAATGATGTAATAGGTAGGGGGTACGGGAGAGGTCACACAGTTTCAAAGATTATTTATGGGCTCTGTAAAAGAAAATGGCCGCACTATTGTTTTTGACTGGGGCCCCTAAAGTATCTTTGTCCAGTGCCCCCAACAAAATGTAAAAAGCGTTGATAGTAGTAATATACAGCCCTCTCAAGAATTAAGATCCTCTTTCAAAATGTCTGTATGAAGGTACCTCAAAGAGCTTTCTTAGCCTACAGCCTAAACGTTAATTAATTTCATTTGGAGGAGTTTCAATAAGAACAATCAATGGAATACAGTTTAGTATTATATTTGTTTTGATTAAAAATTAATTACTGACAAGGGAGTGGGCAAAGTGTTGGTAATTAATTAATAAAAAAAATAACTTTCTCAATGGATTAAACATGGTTTCTGACTTTCGTACAAAAGAAATTAAGGTGTAATGAAAACACAAATTGTGTTTGAATTAGACAATACATTCAAAACATTGTCCGCAGGTGTGGCGCTGGGTAAAAAAAAAAGCAATTTGATTTGATGAGAATGTTAAGTAGTGTGTGTGTGTGTGTGTATGTTTGACAAATGGCTAAATACAGTCGCTATCTGCGTGGGTGTGTGTGTGTTGACAATAAATTTGTCTTGAATGAACGAACATACACAGCTGACCTACATATTCAAGATGTAGAGCGGGCAGTGTAGATGAAAAACCCATTACAACTGCAGTTCTTATGTTACCGTGTTATATTGTGACAGTAGCGAAACAAATCATTTTTTTTGATTACGTTTAAGCCTTTTAGTGAATACAATGAATATGAAAAACATTCAAATAGTAAAGACTAAACTGTATGCCTAGTAACCCTACGAATTAAGCCTACAGATTTACTTTTAGAAACGGGTTGTTGACAGTTGTTGTTATTATTATATTAAAACAAACAGGGCCTAAATCACTCTAAATTGTTATCAGTATGACGACTGTCTTCATTTGTTGTAAATGCAGTTAGATATTCAACAATAAAAATAAGAAAAGAACAAACGGGTTCCCGCCTATTGGACTACACACCGCCTAGCACGTACATTATTCAGAGGACACCTGTTGTGTGCAGGTATCCCATTTTTTTGTAACCCTCTTACCTGAATGTGTCTGATGTAGGTCTCCTGGTCTCGTATTGATAGCCAATTTAACCTGCACTCTGTCAGAACACAATGTATCCAATGTTTACTTCGGTCATAACTCAAAGAAATAAAATGGAAAGATCCGATAATCATGAACAGGAAATTGGAAGATCCACCATTTAATCCCAAAAAATACTGCACAGCACGCTAGAGTCTTTTTTTAGATGTCTTGTTCTAAATATAACAAGAGAAAAGGTGAAGGGGGGGGGGTCAAAGGGAGACCAATCCCATTCAGTTGACAGAGTGACGCGTCCTGGAGTTCACATTACACGGGACCTTGTACACACTTACACAAAATACACTGAGGTGTCGGTAAGTGGTATCGGTAAAATGCTTCAGGATCGATTCGACAATTCATTTTTTTTTTTAAAGAAATTACTTGTAATGCATTTTTTTTGTTTGCTTTACAATGATTTCGAATCTAAATGCAGATTGACCTGTTTATGTTAATCTGATTATCCTACGAGGTAAAGTGAACGTTTGCATAACTGAATAACGCCATCGGAAAAATGTATCACTGGGTCACACGCAGGGTAACGTACCGGTCAGCGGCACACTGACCGCTGGTACAAATGTAGCGTCCCTAAATTAAATCCAGTTGGGTGTGTGTGTGGAGGGGGGGTTAGAGGTCGTAGAGTGGTGGTGGTGGTGGTGGTGCTGAGTGAGGGGTGAACAATATAGCTCGGAATGGAGAGGTCAAGTTGGGTCAAGATTTGCCCTCATAATGTAATAAACCTCTCGGCCGTGTCGCCAAAAATTTTAACTTCACGGCAGTTTAACCGTGGGAGGGTTTCACTAGGTAAACAGCCGCGAGACAGGGATAGATTAAAACCAAATATTAATATGCTCTGGTCTAGTGTTAAGAAGATAACTGTAAAAAGAAAGTAGACTCTACACATAACAAACACAAAACGATGAATAATACATTATATAAACAAGCATGTTTAGTAAATAATGGTGTAGGCCTGAAGTTGATTCAATGTAGATAGGTGACTTTTTTATTATATATATATATATATATATATATATATATATATATATATATATATAATAGGTTGCTCTAAATATACGAATGTTTTATGGGAAGTAAAAATTGTTGTTTATAATATATTAGCAGAGACATAAATGACGTTATAGAAGGTCTAGATTTTTTGTTAACTTCCAGAGATATAAGTAGACTGCAAAGTTGTAAAGTTAAAGTAAGATAAAGCACAACATATTACACACACACACACACACGACACCCACACACATATATATATATATATAGATATATAAACAGTCATAATACAGGAAATTAATTTTTTGTTTGGCAAGTTTGACCTAAAAGTCATTTTGAAAGTCTCAAAGTTTTTTTTTTCTTTCTTGTAAGTTGTTGGTTTGTATACAAATAGAAGAGGTCGTAGGTTAAATTATAAATATTTAAATTGACCCCAGGGTAGGTCTACGTACAGCGGCTCAGGTAAGAGACCATTCAATTGATTTGACTTTTAGATTCATTCAGGAAGGGATGGAGGGGGTGGCAGGTCATGATAACTTGAAGGGTTGCAGGAAACCTCGATCCACTTGAAAACGACACAATTGTTCCATGTATTTGGGGGGTGGGGGTTCATATGAAGAGATTTCCTCAGACTTTGGGGGCCCTTAGTAAAAGTCCCTTAGGGGCCCTCTCAGAATCGTTTTTTTTTTCCAATTCATAAGAATAGCTCCTGTTGTGTCCCCCCCCCTCCTTACCGATATACGCCACTGATAAACAGTGATTCTCACATGGAACAAATAGATGTTCACAGCTGTTCTTATTTCACATGTGAGCGTCTGAAAACAGAGGCGTTGAAGATAGATGGAAGCAGTTTGATATCTTCCCGTGCCTGTGTAATTCTTTGTCCAAGGTCTGTGTCTTCGGTCATCTTGAAATATTTCAAGCTGATTGTGGTCTGTTGTTGACAATTTCGACGACTCACTACAATGATGTCTTTGAGTAACAGGACAGAAACAGACCGGCATTTAAATAACAGAACAGAAACAGACTGGCGACACACACCCGATCAGCAAGAAGTGGCGTAGTGAGGGATGGGCAAGGGGGGCGGCATCAAGCCCTGGGGGCGCTACTCACAAAGGGCGCCAAATTGTATATTTTACATATAATATTATATGGTTTTTAAAATGGGGGTGGGGCACTAATAAGGTATTGTGCCCCGGGTGCGAGTTAAGCTCGCTACGTCACTGATATATATATATATATATATATATATATATATATATATATACAGTGGATTCCGCTTAATTGGGAAACCGCTTAATTGGGACAGCCGCTTATTTGGGACAAATCTCAAAGAAACCAAACCAAGACGCCAATAGTAAACGTGTATGTTTAGTTGGGACAGACGCTTAATTGGGACAAAAAGCCTCGGTCCCGATGTGTCCCAATTAAGCGGAATCGACTATATATATATATATATATATATATACTCGTGTGTGTGTGTGTGTGTGTGTGTGTGCATACCTATAGTGTCACGCACCTGAGTGTTTATTTCAAAACTGTGCAAACATTGACTTCTTCAGGCCTAGACTAAGACGTGTGTAAGTACCACGGAAACAGCTGTGAAAAACTGGTTTGAAGTACTCTTATGTAATCTTAGGTTGGTATAGTTTCACTTGTAGCTTGTTCATGTTCAGTGAATGAAGGAAAGGAATACGACCTGGCAGAGCATCAATTAAGGAATTTTGACTAGGCGACACAAAAAAAAAAAGATTTGGGGAAAGGGGGGGGGGGGGGGCGAGTGCGGTTTAAAAAAAAGAAAACACTGAGATGTTTCGTTATTTCATTCATTAAACTTAAAGCACACACGCGCACGCACGCATGCACACACACACGCACGCGCACAAATCCAACTAATGATACAAAATGTAATAAGATAAAGTAGGCACGATAAACAGTTGGAAGGAAAAATGAATGAGTTAATTTGTACTAAATATTAGAGCGAAAATAAAATGAACTAGACGACATACTGTTATTAGTTGGATGACACAAAATGGTCGCCAAGCTAATATGTTCAGCTATCATGTCATATGTTCAGCTGTCATGTAATAGGTACAGATATCATGTAATGTGTTCAGCAGTCACATAATATGTCCAGCTATCATGTGGGACGGATGGCCGAGTGGTGTAGATTCTCGACTGTCGACCTGAGAGTCCTGGGTTCGATCCTCGGTGAGGCCCATGGAATTTTTCCAGGTGAAATTTGGTGCAAAGTCGTCCCACAAGTCCACCCAGCTTTAAATGGGTACCTGACTTTAAGTTGGGGAAGTAAAGGCGGCTGAGCGTTGTGCTAACCACACAATCCCTTCATATGCCGAGGTTATAGAAACAGATGAATTCTACATTTCATCTGCCCCGAAGGCCCGTTAGGGCTAAGAAGGGAACTATCATGCAATATGTTCAGCAGTCACGTAATATGTCCATCTATCATGTAATATGTTCAGCAGTCACGTAATATGTCCAGCTATCATGTAATATGTTCAGCTATCATGTAATATGTCCAGCTATCATGTAATATGTCCAGCTATCATGTAATATGCCCAGCTATCACGTAATATGTTCAGCAGTCACGTAATATGCCCAGCTATCATGTAATATGTTCAGCTATCATGCAATATCCAAACAGAAGCTTGAGAAAACATCAATGAGCATAAGTACGTGGCCGAACATAAAAAACTTTATGAACATAGTTTTAAAATGTATTTCAGAAATAGTAAAAATTAGGGACAAAAAATATGAAATACGACATTCTCAGACTAACCAACAGAGGCGTAACTAGGAGGGGGAGGTCCAAATTCGAATGTCCCCCCCCCGGGGCCCAGCTTGAGGGGGGGACCTCAAAATTTTTTTACATTAAATATTAAGTGCATTATCTCATGTCATGATGTCAAAGGGCAGGGGCCCCCAAAGAGGCCAAGTCTACCGGGGCCCCCACAGAGGCCAAGCCCCCCCCCGGGGGCCCCGAATCCCTAGGCTCGGAACTTCTAACCAGTATTTATTTGGGAAAGTAATCCTATAAGTCAATCAAGCTTTCTTACAGTATTCGGTATTTAGAGACAGACAAATTTTAACTAAATTCACTAGATCACATTTATTTCTTATATCAAAAATGAAAGGAAATCCTGTAAACTTTTAAAAAATATTTTACAGAAAATGAACTTGCTTGTCGCCCAATGTCTGAAATTTGAGTTTTCTAGGCGACAAATTAGCTATAGTAGGCTCTGCTCCAGGCAGCCCCGTAGCGTGAAAATTCTACAGCAGGGGCCAGGCATTCTACAGCAGGGGCCAGGCATTCTACAGCAGGGGCCAGGTAATAGCAGAGGGGGGCCAGGTAATACATTTTACTAAGTCGAACAAATTAGCAGAGGGGGCTAGACAAAACGCAGGTGGCCCGGCCCCCTGGCCCCCCAGGACCCCCCGTACGCTATGGGCCTGGCTTCAGGTATAACATAAAAGTAATTGTGGGTTGTTGTGCAGGTCCCCTGATTTGACTCAAGGACCAACAAGTGGGCAGCAGAATATAACAAATAACGCCGCGACTTTGGTGGCGACGGCTAACTACAACCCCACCCTCACCTATAGACACACCAGATCGTTACTGATAGATATACAGACAGACCGGTAGATAGGTAGATATATAGATATATTGAATTAAAGATAGATAGGTACAAAGGTATGTAGGTAGGTAGGTAGAAAGGTAGGTAGGTATGTAGATAGGTAGGTAGATAAGTAGATAGATAGACAGACAGACAGACAGACAGACAGACAGATAGACAGACAGACAGACAGACAGACAGACAGATAGATAGATAGATAGATAGATAGATAGATAGATAGATAGATAGATAGATAGATAGATAGATAGATAGATAGATAGATAGATAGATAGATAGATAGATAGATAGATAGATAGATAGATAGATAGATAGACCTTTAATGGGATGGAGAGGGTGAAAGATGCGTAGGACTAAGTATTATATATGAACAGCTAATTTATATATAGCCTACATTGGAAAGTTAAAAAAATGAAATTAAAAAAAAACTGTCACATTGAGTAAACCGAGGAAACAATGTAAACATGAAGCCAACGCAATGACTTTATCTCTTTACAGTAGTCCAATGACGCTCTGAAATTCACTTCCAGACCATCACATAGCGGTGGCTCAAGCCAGATGGAAAAATCATGTTGCCTTCTTCTGTCACTGCCAACTATCGTTACCTCTGACTTGCTGGCTGGGCATATTTACAGGCTTAGCCAATCTTGGATAAAGATTTAGTTAGAAGTGTGTATGTGTGTGTGTGTGTATGTGTGTGTGTATGTGTGTGTGTGTGTATTGATTTGGGGGGGGGGGGTTCTAGGAATCACATTTCGAAAGTAATTTTCTATGACATCGTTGTATTTTTTCCGCAATTTAGAATTTCTCTAGTCGATGGGTCAAAAGTTGCACGTCTTTTTATAATTGGTCACTTCAGTTACAGTGGACCAGGGACGAGGCGTGAGTCATACTTGTAGAAAATACTATATAATGGTACTGTGTTTGTTTAATATAGTTAGCATAATCATTCATTATAAAGTTATAATAAGTTTAAATATATATATATATATATATATATGTGTGTGTGTGTGTGTTCGTTTGTGCTTTGTTGATAGCATAAAAACATTAATAAATCTTTCTCAAATAGTTATGACAGGCATCGCTCACGCCTCGTCCAAGCAGTGGACTCAACCTTTTGCACTAACGTTTACAAAGTTTTGTACTATCCCATGTCCCCCCCCCCCCGCAAATTTTGTCGTTTGGGGTGGATGGGACAGGAAGCACTACTAGACCTTCAGTCAAACGTAAGAAAGGAGCGGATTTTAGATCATTAAATAAACATCACCGTCCAACATAGAATCTTAAGACCACTTCTAGGTTGCAAAAAAAAAGCAACAAACGAACACTTTACTGACCGGTTGATTGAAGGGAAGAGAGGTGGGGAGGGGAGGGGTAAGGGGTTAGGAATAGACAAAATAAAAAATGTATTTAGGGGGCCTTAGACGAATGGGGGCCCCAACTGCGTCAAATTTGATAGTAATTTAAACTTTATTTGAATGGGCCCCTTGTCAGTGATGAGTGGGGGATTGAGGGGGGGGACCATAGGCAGCCGCCCCTGTTTGTTAATCTGGAAAATATTAACGACTTGGTAGCACTGTACAGTAGTTGCGAATCCGCGTTACATCAGTCGATTGCACTGCAGGCAATAACAATATTTTCTTTTTAACCAACAAAGTTTTGCTGTGGAGTTCTAAATGGGGGTTGGGGGTGGCCGTAAATTGTTGCCCGCTGAACACCATAGTTAAAAAAGGACGGTAGATATGACCAATGTTCCCTCTAAGCTGAGCGCGTGAGCGATCGCTCATACGTATTCAGAGCGTCGCTCATACTACACGTACGATTGCTCCACTCCGATGGACGACATCGCTTAAATAGCTCACAAATTTTGGCCTCAAACATAAATGTCTCTCAGAGACAAAATTTCTTGCTCACTTCATACGACACCTTGGAGGGAACATTGGATATGACATTGCTGTATATGATAAAAACGTACAGACGGACAGACTGACAGACCTGGTGACTTTGTGAGAGTCAGATTATGAAACGGCAGCTCCAAATAAATTAAATGAAACAGTAAAACAAAAAATTTGTTCGGGCTCACCTGGCTCCAGTCTTTTCAGTTTGACGATAAAGTTAATTAATCCAGACATTTTGATAGCGGCGTGACTTTTTTTTTTTTGTTTCTGTCTCGGCCGGTTAAATCCACAACAAAGTCATCAAAGTATAACAACGAAACATGTTTTAGAGCAAACGCTATAGCTTTGATACATATATCAGTTCAATAAAACAAACACCTTGGTTTTAACGGAGACGCTTAGCAGAGTTATTTCTCCATTGAAACAATGATACATTTAGAAGCGCTAAAAAAAAAAACACACACACAACACATTACAGTCTATCACGCTACTGGGACAATATAAACACATGAGTAGGGGTATACACTACACATACGAACGCACACATACACACACGTAGATAATTATAACACATGGTAAAGGGGGGGGGGTGGATGGGTGGGGGGTTTACCCAGCACGCCAGCACACCTAATTACATTCATTGCATGCTTCCAGGGGAGTTTCTCTTTTGAGTGGCGGGCAAGGGGGGGGGGTACACGTTGGTGGTTAGACGTTCGAAATCATGGCTCGGATTGTAGAATGGAGGTGGGGGAAGGAAGGGCTGGGGAGGGGAGAGCGGGGAAAGGGTGTTAACATTGTTAGATGCCCCCTCCACCCCCACCCCCCGGACCCTGAACTCCTTTCTCCCACCTCCCCCATCACCATATTGCTCCCAATGATTATTATTAATTCGTGTACTTACTCTCCGCGTGATGAGTGAGATAAAGTCATTTGGTGTTTGGTGACTGGCGTCCAGAGGGAAAAAGGGGGAGAGAACAGGACTGTATAATGAATATGTCATTATGGAGGCGGAATGCCGGGAGGAGGAGGAGAACGTGAGGTGTGGGTAGCTAAACTGTTGCAATGGGATAAAAAAATAAAAACAACAACAGGAAAGATAACTGCTTTAATAGTAAAACATGAAATAGTATAAACGAGTAGACTCCCTTATTTTATCTCGCAGTACTTCTGAGAACGTTATCAAGGGGGATCGCCAAACTCACCCCGGCGTCCGGATATGGACCACGAGGTCATTTCATTAGACTCGGGTAGACGCAGTGGCGTAGTGGGGGGGGGTCGGCAAGGGGTCATCATGCCCCGGGCGCTACTCACAAAGTGGCACCAATTGGTATATTTTACATAAAATATTATATTGTTTTTGAAAAAGGGGGGGGGCGCTAAAAAGGTATTGTGCCCCGGTCGCGAGTTAAGCTCTCTCCCTACGCCGCTGGGTAGACGGTTATACACGTCACTAGTTGTAACGTATATAATACGATGCCCTTGTGATTAAATTAAATTCGAAATGATTATTCGGCCGTCGATTATAATCATTTCAGTAATCCGGTCCGCTGTGAACAAACATTGGTGACCCGTGTAGTTAATAATAGACAGTAACTGAATATAGCACATATAAGTAAATAAGTATTGTGACCGCAATTATGGTCATCTGCAAACACATTCGTCCTTTTTGGGGTGTACCATTAGAAGAGCCTTGCTCAGGCATATGTCGTCAACTAGGTGAGGAACCCCGCCCAGGGGGTCAAAACGGCACGGGGCTGGGGAGGAGGAGGAGGGGACACTTTCTGCCAGTACACATTATAGTCAAATATAATTACGGTATTTTAAACTATAATAGTTTGCATATCATGTATTAATATAAATCCGTGCAGGTAAAGTTTTTATAAATATTCCTACATGGTACTAATAACCACGTGTACATGTAAGGACTAAAAAAAAAAACAACAATTGGAAAAATCGGGTACTTTTTCCATTACCTCCACCCCCCTTTTCGCGAATCTAAGAAGTGCTCCGATGTGAGTATACTGTACAGATGACGCATGCCGAAATGACCATTTTATTTTTCTGACGGTTCTCGTTGATGGTGCAGAATATTGGTTAGCACTGTGGTCAGTGATGGTGTATTCGTGTATGACTGTGTGTGTGAGAGAGAGAAAGAGAGAGAGAGAGAGTGTGTATGTGTGTAGTTCTTAATAGGATGAGATGTTGATCCCTTAGACCCTATTCAACAATGATGGGACAGTTTTTGTAGTTCCTCTTCCAGGGACGAGGCGTGCGTGTTGCCGGTCTCTTAGAGGTCCATTTTATAGCAACATAATTGTACTGTATTTATTGGATATATTTAGCATAGTCATTCATAATAAAATGACTACAAGTTTAAATATATATAACATCAGTTATATATAAATTGTATATTTTGTTAGTTCGATACTTTATACAAATATATAAATCTATGTTCGTTTGTGCTTAGTATATAGCATACAAAAATCAATACATTTTTCTGTAAGAGTTATGACCTACAACACTCACGCCTCGTCCCTGTCCTGTTCTTTTTATCAAGACCGCAGTAGATAGTGCGATGACCATGGAGGCACCACGGTGAGACATACGTAGGTGACTGTACACTCCGGGAGGGGGGGTCTAGCCCGTTACCCCACATCTTTTTCGTCTGGCTCACAGCTAAAGCACCACCAAGTCGCCCATTGGTATTGTAAGTACAACTCATTTGACAGTGTCTTTTGTAGTTTTTATTTTTGTATAATACACTAGCTGTCTTCTACACATTTTCCCCCATTATAGCCTTACCTAGACTTTACTGGCACGCGACTTTTTAAACCCCATAATTTCTTGCCAGCGACCGTCCTCCAATTGGCATTTTTCGATCAAGATGACCCAATATACGTTTGTACCCGTGATTCTCAAGATTGTACGCTTGTGAAGTAAAATGAGATATTTCATTTTTTTTACTCACTTTGAAAATCTGTCGTATGATCGTAACCCACATGTAAAGACAAAACTACAACTATGGAAAAATATAAAAGAACCAAAAATTTTATAAATTTCCCTTAGCCCTAATGGGCCATCGGGGCAGTTGAAGTGTAAAATTCATCTGTTTCTATAACCTCGGCATATGAAGGGATTGTGTGGTTAACACAACGTGTTAGAACCAAGGTAATTTTTTCCACGTCTAATTGGATGCTCGTTTAACGCTTCTCAAGTCAACCCAGCTTTAAATTGGTACCTTACTTTATTTGGGGAAATTAATGGCGGCTGGGCGTTGTGCTAACCACAAAATCCCTTTACATCCCGTATTTTACAGAAACAGACGAGCACTATACTTTATCTGCCCCGATAGACCTATAGAGCTTACTGACTATACATTTTCCCATTTGACTATACATTGCATTTTAACACACTTTAACATGTGTAACATATTGAGAAATCAAGTGTAATTATGCTCAGATAGATTCTCGATTGCTATATTCTAAATTTTAAAAATGTCAATTAATCCAAAATTTGCCTGAGAGCCACCATTGGGTCCTGACCCTAATTTTTAAAACACACCGGCCCACAGCATAGCATCGTTTCATGTTTACTCATGTTTTTCTATACATTCTCTGGTATGAAACATTATTTTAACAGAGTTCTGCAGAGACGTCTCTGTAAAAAAAAAACACAACCACGAACCCTCCCCCCCCCCACACACACCTTCCAGTTCCGCCAATGCGCCCAATTCAAAAAGTATTTGCCTCATACAAAATAAAAAACAAATAGAATCGGGACGCACGTGAAAACAATCTGTGTGTACTCACACTCACACCCCCTCTGCACGTCTCGGCGGCACTGCTACGGGGCTGGTACTCATTCACACACCCTCTCTACACGTCTCGGCGTCCGTGCGTGTGTGTGTGTGTGTATACCGGCTTTCAGAATGGGGTGGGGCGTGGTGTAGAAGAGGGAGGGGAGGGTTGTGGAGGAGAGTGAGAGAGAACCCCGACTCACGATAAGAAACACAAAACACAGATAACGTCATGCGTCCAACCGTTCAACTCCCCCCCCCCCCACACACAATCATCTTATACCGTACACACCAATATATATACACACACATACACTAACATCGCCCTATTATTATTGCTTGTATTTTTATATCTGGGTGGATACTGTTGTATGTACAATAACGCAACCTGCAGAAAACGGAGAACTTCTCAAGGTTTCATTTTTTATCTCCACTGTATTCACGAAATGATATGAAAAACATGCAACAGGGATAACGCAGTTGAAACATTTGCTCGCCTTTAGATATATATATATATATAATGTATATCTTACCTGTGTGCACGTTTCTAAATGGTGTGTTGTTATATTAGATTACACATTAATAATACTATACACGTGTATATATTATGTGTGTTATATATACTCTTAAAGTTTACAACGCTGATAAATTTACAAAAGATCATCACTTGACCATATTTTATAACAAACCCACAAGATATAAAATGAACCATAAAACTGTGATTAGAACCCAATAGTAATCCGAGTACCAGTGAGTGAAGTCCCATGTAAGAATAATAAGAAATCTCGTACTTACTAGAAACCACTAGGGTGACCTTCTTTCATCTCCCTCCAGAGCCGATAATAAATGCAATGGACATGGAGGCACCGTATATACAGGGGGGGGGGTCTTTAACTATGACATTTTATATCAATAGGTCCTCTCCGAAGAACGAACCTGGGACCTTGAGCTAGACAGTCGAGTGCTCTACCACACGACCACCCGTCCCCACCCGAAGCAGCTTTAATTGCGTCCACTCGTTATTTCTTTCTCAGCAACGAATCAGATTCGCTTTTTAGGTGGACGTTTGTTTCTAAATAAATGACACGATTTACTAGATCTGACTGTGTTGACTTTAAATTGTTGTGTTCCATCTTGTCAATAGAGACAACCTAAGCTGAATGCCGACATTTCTAACAATTAAAGTGAACTATTAGTTGATCTGACTGTTTTTCTTATAGCCCAAGTTTGAGAGAGAGAGACAGAGAGAGAGAGAGAGAGAGAGAGAGAGAGAGAGAGAGAGAGAGAGTGAGAGACAGAGAGAGAGATACAGAGAGAGAGACAGAGAGAGAGAGAGAGAGAGAGAGAGAGAGAGAGTGAGAGACAGAGAGAGACAGAGAGAGTAAGACAGTGAGACAAAGAGACAGAGAGAGAGAGACAGAGACAGAAAGAGAGTGTTAAACCCATGTATTGTGTCTTCTTTGTTATATATCAGAATCACCAAAGAAACCCATTAAATGGAGTTGTATTATCTCTTTTATTCTTTTTACCTCCATTTACTTCTTAACGACATAGTCATTTACAAAACCGTAACATCATCACCTGGATGTCCGTTGATTAACTAGACATTGAAGAGTGACCATTTCAAACGGGGTCACCTTCTACAGCTCACTTAATGAAACTGACCTGGCAAACAATGGGGCCAAACGTTGGATATTCTATCATTGAAGCTGATGTCCCGCAGCTTCTCGGCTTCTTGGGGGTGGTTGAACCGGAAGTAGTTGGACCGGCCAAGACATACCATGGCACCTGTGATAATTCATTGAGAAACAACAGGAGATACACAAGACGTGATGGAGAATTCATTATACGGGGTATGGTAGTGGTAGGTGCTGTGAGTTTGTGTGTGTGTGTGTAATATAAACTTATAACAATCATAATGAGATTGGTTATTTTTAGTTTCTTCTTATGTTTTATACGGAAATCTTTAAAATGTATTTTTTTTTGTTGTTGTAAATGTAAATCTTTCCGTTATAATATTCAAGGGAAAAAAAAGTTATGGGTCTTCGAAGGAGTTTTGTTTTTCTTTTTTATGTATTTTTTTTTTATCATAATTGTTTTGAAAGTGTATTTCTAAACTCTTTTAACTCCCCCCCCCACACACACACAAACACACATCCCAATAAAAAAAAAATTAACATCAAGGAAACAAGCAATAATTAATTTGAAGATTATTTTTCACTATTTTAAATATTTATATTACCCGATACGAAATTTTTTCTTTACCCTAAACTGGGTAAGAAATAATAATAATTCATAACTAATTTATCAATATGGTGATGCTGTTTATTAATGATTTAATGAGATAAACATTGTTAGCGACTTTTTTTTCTTTTGTTGTACAAGTCATACAACTTTACTAAGCCAGTTTACTGAAATTTTTTTACACAATTTTTTTACACGGCGCTCTAAAATGCATTTAGCCTCATTGGACTTATCTCTTTTTTTTTTACACGGTCCCTATGTCGACTTCCCTGCTAATCAGGGGCGTCTTATTCTATAGGCACAGTGGGCACAGTGGGCACAGTGGGAAATCACCTACGAACTTATAGGAAAACAATGAAGTCTGAAGTAGAGAGCTGCACGGGATTGGGATTCGCGGGAGTTTGGGTTTGGGTTTTTGTTTGCGGGAGTCCCGTGGGTTTTCGAGAGAATTTCTACAAACAAATTTTTAAACCATATTTTTTGACGGGTGGGGTTGGGAAAAATTTTCGCGGGAGCGGGTGGGATTATGAAAAATTTTCGCGGGAGCGGGTGGGACTGTGGGGAATTTCTTTTGAGAGCGGGTGGGACTGGTTTTGAAAACGCGGGAGTGGGTGGGACTGGGTGTGATTTTGATTCCCGTGCAGCTCTCTAGTCTGAAGTTGAAATCTGAGATACAAATGTAACTAAATTCTCTAAAGCGTGTTGCCCCAATGCCCCATAAATGCGAACGTTTCTTCACAATGTGAAATCGGTGAACAATTTTTTTTCTCTGTGTAACAAAAAGGGTCAGAATGGAGAAGAGTGAACTAACTGCATGTACGGCAGGGTGTACACCCCCCCCTCCCAATCACACGTCCCCTTCCTTGTCCAACACAGAAACCAACATTCTGATGATAAATGCTGATTTAAGATATTCATTTTGACGAATATACTAAAGTCGCTACAAAAAGATTTCTGCATCTGGGCCACCAAACTTATGGAACTCACCTGGTGGCTTCAGTGCAGCTTTTTTTGAAGCCCAAACTGCCTGCTGTTGGTTACCGGGTTACCGGCGAATCAAGTCACATGGCTATGTATCTGTTGCCTTCGCTCAATCAGTTATGGTGGGGGGGGGGGGGTTAATAACAACAAATACAGAACATTAAAAAAAAATGTTCCCCGAAAATGATTTGTTGTGTCTGGAGATAACCCCCCCCCCGTACTGGGACTTTATTAAAATTAAAAAAAAATAAGAGCATTGCAAGCCCAACGTATAGCCTAGCCCTTTGACCACTTTCCCGTCGACTCCTTCCCTCTTTCGACTATTTTCCTCTTTTGACTATTTTCCTCTCGACTATTTTCCTCTCAACTACTTTCTCTCTGTCCTCTTTCTCCCTTTCTCTTCTTTCTTTTTCTATTCTCTCTTCCTCTTTCCTTTCTCTCTCTTTTTCCTTTCTCTTCCTCTGTTTATTTTCTTCCTTTTTACTCTCTTCCTTTCCACTCTCTTGCTGTTTTTTTTTCGACTTTTTGCCTGTCGACTATCTGCCTGTCGACCATCTCGTTTTAAATTCAAAACTAAGCACTGCTCTCAGACCGCAATAGATTTCATACTACCACATCCTTTATATTATTGGTTTGAAGAAGAGTAAGTAATACATTGAAATGTACATTGAAATAACAACAAAACAAACAGACCACGTCATTGCGGTCTTCCCACAAATCATCACGTCATTAAAAAAAATAAATAAAAAGTACGCAGGGATTTATTGAAACAAGCTGAGCTGCCAAGAATTTTGTTTGGGGAAACTGTGAGGTACTAAAAAAATTGAAGCCCGCACTTACGTTGTGTTTAAAAAAAAAACTCTCAGACCTCGTTCTCATTTTTTTAACGTCTGCTTCACTAATCATGGCGGAGACTCATAAAAATAGTCACTCGGAAAAGAAAACGTACACGATTTTATTAAACCAGAACGAGACACATGCATCGGAATTATTGTACTTTTTAATTAACGTAATATATATATAAAGAATGGGAAAACAAAAGAGGTCCAATCTATTTGGCAACACCCAATGAGCAAAGGCCTAAGAGCAGACCAAGTAGCAGATGGTTTGATGAGGTGGAGAAAGACCTTAAACACAGGAGTGAGTGAGTGGAGGAAGTATAACATGGATTGGGAAATGTGACGAAGAGTAGTGTGACATGCTAGTCTTGCCAGTGCCCTACATGGGCTGTAGAGCCAAACAAGGGCGTCGCTAGGAATTTTTCCAGGGGGGGGCAAAAATTTTCCAGGGGGGGGGGGGCAAATAACAACTTTATGACATTTTTTTTAAATGTAAGGGGGGAGAGCAAATGCCCCCTTGCCCCCCCCCCATGAATACGCCCATGGAGCCAAAGCAAAAAGATATATATATATAATATATATCTTGAAATTTTCTCCGCCAACGAGATTTACTCAAATGCTTTTTTACATGGTACATTTCCATATATATATATATAAGCCAATATATAATGGAAAATTAACATTAAATCAGTTCACTAATCGTTATGAGTGTTTGCCATTTGGTTATAAAAGTTTTTGGTCCTGAGTAGAAAAAAAATGTGCTTTAAGACACGAAACTTGTTTTATTATTGGCAAAATCTTAAAATGAAGTAAATAAAGTCTTTTCGTGATAAAACGATATGCCACTAAATATAACTCCTTTTGTTAACAGTGTTAGGTACTGCTGCACTAACCTATATACAATGCGAAATACCAGACACACAAACAAACAACCATCAACTGAGATTCAGTGATAATTAAATTAACAAATATTGGCACACCACTCTTGAATTGCTTAAACAAATTTTGCGTTCATTAGGCGAGTCTCGTCTCCACCTTGGTTGACAAATTAAGTGCAATCCAATTGGCGGCACTTAATTGACACGGTATTTTGAAGACATTAATGCGTTTATTGATTTTTGTATGCAATGTCTGACACTTAGGAAGTGGATTCAATAATTTGGTATTGACTGTGTGTACGGGTCTGATTTATTTTGTAAGTAAAACTTTGTAGTTTTTGGCTAAATATTTATCGATATCAACCAACCGCAAATAAAAAGACGAATTCAATAATTCTTTCACGTTGTCTCTTTTTTGCATTGGACTGTAAAATTCACAATATTTATAAACAAAAAATATAATTGTTGGATAATTACTTTGTTGTCACTTAATCACGCAGTGAAGCGTGTAATCGATGGGTAAATTGGTGTCATTGCCTGGTTTGGGAAATCTTAAGTTGCTTTTTTGTAATTTTACCTAAAGTGGTCATGATTAAACTATTGATCAAATAAACATTTAAAAACAAACAAAATTGATATTATTTTGATAAAATTTTCAGTACATACGTGCTTCTAAAACAGATTAACAAAAATTTTTCTGGTTTAGATAAATTTGTTCGCGTCTATAAAATGTTTTTAACTAAAGTCTAAAAGTTTGTCGTCTAGCATGGATACAACAGGAGTGTACGTTCTCACTCTAACCACGGGGGTAACTCTGAAATACCAGAGTCCTGCTGACCCCGTGAGCTATTCACTTCTCAGATCCTTTGACTATCTCTACTATCCAGTATGCTTCGCCATCAATGTTTTCGACACTGCGGCAAACGTGGCCAACCTGGTGGCCTTTCATAAGATGGGTCTTAAGGACGTCGTGAATTTTTCTTTCTTCATTCTGGCTCTGTCCGATTTCTCATTCTCCGTTCTGACGGCGTTCGTCATCTACGGGGGCTTCGTCATGCTTCTGGCCTTCCCAGGAGAGCTGTGGGCGACGGACATCTACCCTTTCGCCATCTGCTTCATGTTCTACAGCGTGGTCTTCAAGGACACCACGGTGGTCATCACAGCCTACATCGCCGTGGCCCGCTGCTGCCTGGTGGCGCTGCCCCTGCAGTTCAAGAGCATCTTCACCTCGGGCAGGAACCGCGGGATCCTGGTGGCCATTGTGATCCTTGTGACGCTCCTGCACCTCCCTTTGTTTTTCACGCAGGGCGTAGCCTGGCGGCTGGACCCGAGGACCAACACCACGCGCGTCTACATGTGGATGCTGGACTCCAGGCAGTACACTTTGGAGTACAACGACATCGTCAACAAGAACATAGTGCCCAACACGTCACTGGCTGTCATCATCATCTCCCTGGTCATCATGTCCATCAAACTGTCTGCAGCGTCCAAGTTCAGAAACACGCTGACCAGCAAAGGACACGACCAGGAAAATATACTCAGAGAGTCGGACAACGTCAAGAAAAGATTCGCTTTAACTTCCGGTCATCTGTCAAAGAAAGATGTCCGAGTGGTCAAAGCAGTGTGCTCGGTTGCCGGTCTGTACGTGTTCAGTACACTCCCTTTGGTGTTCCAATCACTGGCTAGATTGATTGTTCTGGACTTCAACTTCGGGAAACGGTTAAATAACACTTATAACCTGGTTCTTGTGTTCACATCCATAGTGGGCAATTTCAATTCTGCTTTCAATTTTTTCCTTTACTACAAATATAACTCCAAATTCCGTAACATATTAATAGCAGGATGTCTTAGTTCGGTAGATAAAGAAACCAAATAGACAGAGAAGAAAAAAATCTTACTTTTGAAATACTGTCTGTCTGTCTAATCATATATCTTTATGCATGTCTGTCTAGTCTTTGCTCTGTATGTATGTCAGAATATCTTCCTTTCAGACCCTCTGTTTTATTATTAGCCGAGCAATCTGTCAATTTATTTATTACCCAGTCTAATAATCCTATGCTACATTTTGTGGTAAGTCAACTATCTATGCTACATTTAGTGGTAAGTCAACTATCTATGCTACATTTAGTGGTAAGTCAACTATCTATGCTACATTTAGTGGTAAGTCAACTATCTATGCTACATTTAGTGGTAAGTCAACTATCTATGCTACATTTAGTGGTAAGTCAACTATCTATGCTACATTTAGTGGTAAGTCAACTATCTATGCTACATTTAGTGGTAAGTCAACTATCTATGCTACATTTAGTGGTAAGTCAACTATCTATGCTACATTTAGTGGTAAGTCAACTATCTATGCTACATTTAGTGGTAAGTCAACTATCTATGCTACATTTAGTGGTAAGTCAACTATCTATGCTACAAACAATTACTTTATTCATCTTTCCGTCTGTCTGTCTAAATCACCTCAGTATTTCTCTTTATATTTCATCTATTGCTAAACACGTCAATTTATCATCTATTGCTAAACACTTCAATTTATCATCTATTGCAAAACACGTCAATTTATCATATATTGCTAAACACTTCAATCTATCATCTATTGCTAAACACTTCAATTTATCATCTATTGCTAAACACTTCAATTTATCATCTATTGCTAAACACTTCAATTTATCATCTATTGCAAAACACGTCAATTTATCATCTATTGCAAAACACTTCAATATATCATCAATTGCTAAACACCTCAATTTATCATCTATTGCTAAACACTTCAATTTATCCTAATTGCACCAGTATGGTATAAAAATAACATTTTTCTGGAAACGAGGCAATGAAAAAATAAAATTACAGGCAAAAAGAATCGTCAAGTTGTGCAGTTTACAATATAAACAATCTGTGTGGGGCGCTTATACTGGCGTGGAGGTACAAAGACAAAAAAAAATGTCCGACGTCTAGACATGTACAAAGACAGGAAATGTCTACAAAAAATTGGCAAGCTATTTAGACACGGGACAGTAATGTGATTTTCATGAAAGCGCATGAAAAAGCTCACAAGAAACATATTTCGGTGATCTGGTATCAATGAGTAAGTCCTTTATCAGAGACGCACACTTTTAGTCTATGTGACTAAATATAGACATGGATCAAGCATAAGTGAAAATTGAAATGTAAGATCACAAAAAAATGCACTTTAGTACATAAACATTAATTATTTTTTTTTCATCACGGTGCCCTAAAAGGGTGTGAATTTTCTTTTCTTAAACTGGTATTTGTGTATATGTATGAATGTAATAGACAAGGAGGGATAGGTGGTTGTTAGATAGAGACATACATGTCAACGTAAACAAATGTCTAAGTGGAAAATAAATTCAAATTGGTCTCAAGGGGTAAAAATAAATTTATCATTTGAGCGGTTGTGGTGTAATATAAAAGTGTTTTTGTCTATCATTTCCGTTTTATTTGATTTTTATTTTGAGTGACTGTTATAAAAGAATATACGCAATGAATTCATTGTGTTGCCTTATACATTCTGTTATACCAGTGTTTCCCAGAGTGTCGTGCGCGTACCCCAAGAGGCGCAGCCAGGCACGCCGAAAGGGAGGGTCAGGGGGGTCATTGCCAGGAGGCCCGCATCTGTAAGGGGGCCAGGTCGCCCCGACCATGTCTTTTTTTCACGACTCATTGTTTATTAAAGGGCCCACAATAATGTCCTGCCATGGGGCCCTTGTTGGCTTTCGGCGCCCCTGGGCGCAGCAAGAGTTTGGCGAGGGTACGCGCTACGTCTGGTTGAGAACATTGGGTAAACATGTACGCCTAAAGCAAATATAATGAAATAAGGGGAAACAATGACTAAAAAAAAACAATATATGCAACTTTTTTCTACTAGGATATTAAATCAGTATTACGAAAATAAAAAAAAAGGGGGGGGTACTCAGATGACGAATGTTTGGGAACCACCTTGTTAGACTATACATTTTTATAACGTAGTTTACATATAATAACAAAAAAAAACATAGTTTGCCTGAAACATAGAGAAAAGAAGAACACAGAAGGTGTTCACATGTAGTTATACTTTGTACAATCACACATACTTACATGAACAAAATGAATGCATTTATGTATCAGCTTGTGTAAATGATGACTCTACAAAAATCGTATAGTTATCTTATTACTTATTTCATACCATTATGACCCCGTTGAGAGGTTTAATGTATAATCAACGAGATAGAAGCTTTTCTAACCTTTTTAAACACAGGTTGACCAAATTCTGTACAAGTAAATACAACTTTAGTTAAGACGTTAAGTGGATCTGTATCGATATTTATTTTCACGCAGACAGTAGTGTTGGAAGGAAGCTGTGGGTTTTGCGGTAGTATATGGCGCCGAAATAGGAAGGGGCGCCGAAAGAGCATGACGGCATCCAAAATGAAACAGGGCGCCACAATAGCTAGCTACGGCCCTGCACACATATAATAATGTTACATTTAGTCAGTAAAACAACAACAAACAACGAAGTTTGTATTTAGTCAAACAGAATTACAAACTTTGAAATGATTTAAACAAATAACACAATCATAACAACACAATGAGGAGAGAGACATTATCGGAGGATGTGACGTAAAGTTACCGTTTTATAAAACACAAGGCAAACGTGTTTACTTGGGAAAAATTATTTGAAAAACAACACATATTGGGAAGTGTTATCATTGATCAAAGGTTAGTATTAGATTGAAGAAGGTTAGATAAAAAAAGGTCATTCCATATTAAAATAAACAAAAACAAAAGGATTCTGTTACATTATTTTGTTATTTGCATAGGTGGATTTCATATCTACTGTCTATTGATTTTTTTTTGGTTACTTATCGCCTGCACTTGTTAACACTGTGATTATTATTTTTTTTACTGGTGTCGAGACTATATAAGTAAATAAAAAGCAAAAAAAAAAAATTAGCATAAAGCAAGGCCACGCCCACTGCAATCATTGCGAAAGACTCACCTGGAAGTGGTTTCTTCCTCCGTGAAAACAGATGATGTGGGTAGGTGCACGACGTCATGAGGAAGTCGTTGATGGCCTCTACATCTACGTTGGTGCCGGTCTCGTGCAGGCTAGTGGCCGCTGCCCGCTGGGCAGACTTTCCGGCGCTGCGGTCCCTCAGGGTCACGTCGCTGTGGGTCATCTCTTCGGGGTTGGACATGCGGCCTGTCCTGGACGGCGATGTCGCGATGAACGACGCTACCGGCACGGAGACAGAAGATGACGTCGTCGGCAACGACGACTGGGTCACCGCCGCTGTTGTTGACCTCTCAACCTTGGAGACGCCTCCCACCGGAGATGGCGTCACTTCCGCCAGTTCCCCGCTTGAGGAACTCTTAGATCCTTTGTTCTTGTCGTGGAGTTTAAATTTACCGAAGAGTTTCTTTTCCTTCCCGCTCTCTGTGTCCTTGCGTGCAGACGAGCCAGACTGCGCCTGTTCAAACATGTGCGCCTTTTCTGAAACCGAGCCAAAAATACCTTTCTTCGTCTTAGCACTTCTGTCTTCTTGATGGTTAACTTTTGTACTAAAAACACCGGGGGATTTCCCCGAATCTGACGAGGGGAGCGAAACGTTAGTTGAAGATGCGTTTTCTTTATTTGAGCTATCGATGAAGTTAAATTGTTTGGCGGATGAAGATGTAGAAGAGTTGGAAGACATGTTGTTCGCTCTTTCTTTGCTGTCGTTGTGTCCCAAAAAGCCATTCGATGAATCTTTGCTGGAGGATTTGTCGGGGCTGTATGGTGTGATGTTCTCTATCTCCTCGTAGCTCGGTTCTCTTCTCTGAAGGCTGTAGATGGAGTTTGAGGTCTGGTTCATTTGAATGTTTCTCGGGACGGTGCTGAATCCATGCCCACTGGAGAACGAGTATTCCGATGTTTTTGTGGAGCCGGGCGCCGAAGCTGTGGAGAGTGGAGATGTGGACGGTGAGGGGCGGTCGTGGAACTTATACTGATCGTCGACTGGGTGGTGGTAGAAAGAGCCCATGGCTGATGCGGATGTAGTTAGTAAAGACGAAGAGGATTTAGACGGGCGGCTGGTACTTTGTAAGGAAGGGTTGGAGTAGGGCTGAACGAAAGCGAGCGTTTGGGCCACCAAAGAATATCCCGACTGCTGCTTCGGTTTAGGTTTGAGGCTAGCGATGTTGTCGTAAAAGCTGAACTGAGGGTTGTGGATCAAGTCGCTGCGTAGGTTCGGATCCGAGCCGGATAGAGGCTGCTCGAACTGGGATAGGGTGGCCGAAGGCAAATGCGGGGTTGAGCAGTGCCCGTGTAGACTCTGGAAGGCCTCGTAGTATTTTTTCAGGCTGGCCTCGTACCGTGAGGACGCCTCCGAGTCGAAGCGGTGTTTGGAGGTCGGCGACACGGGTGAAACGTCCTTACCTAGGCAGCTGTCACTGGAGCTTGGTAAAGGTGTAATAATGTTGGAGCTAGGCACACTGTAGATTGGAGAAGAGTACGAGTAAGACGGAGTCTGTTGAGGCTGGGGCATGCCTAACTCCTTTCTTAACTGCTGGTGGTAATTCAGAGTCGCTGCCAACCCGTGTTTGGGACTGTGCCGCCCATGGGAAGACTTCCCTTTGTGACTCGGCTTGGAACTTTTAGATTCGGAATCTCTATCTTTTGATCGGAAAGGCGATTCAGGGGACGTCATGTCCTCAACAGGCACATCACAGTACAGTGGTTCCTGTTCATGTTTGATCCCGTCAGCTTTCGAAACCTTGTACCAAGGCGTCTCATTCAGAGGACTTACGCTCTGACTTCTTTCTGAACGACCGGACATGTCTAATTGCAGCCTCAGAGGCGTCTCTCTCGTGTGAGATGAATGACTGTCACTATTCTCGATCGATGACCACTGGTCAAAATCAGGGTGTGGCGCCGGTCGGCGCTTTGGGGTCGATGTTAAGAAACTTTGTTCATTAGGATGGTGCGAAGACATTTCAATGGGCGATACCTCAAGTATTGGACGGCCTGAAGTATTCGATTTCGTAGTATCGAGACGACTTCTGCCGTTGGTGGACACTGACTCTCTGGACAAACTATAGGACGGCTCTCCATCAGAGCTGAGAAAACTGGCTGCGATCTCGCGGTCCCTGGACCGAGATGGGGACAACGAGATGTATCCTTTCTTCATATGTTGACCAGCATCGCCTCCGAAAACATGACCAGTGTACATCAACTTCTGTTGACCACTTGATTGGTCAAAAGGGTCCACCTGGCTTCTGTATACCGGCTCAACCGATCTGGCCCTGCCCGCTCCTGGGTGGGAGAATTTATCCGATTTACCCCTCGCATTCTCCCCGGTGGGGCTTAAGACCCTAGGCTCGTGATGTTTTGGTCTGACCAAAGGATCAGAAGATGAGGACAAGTTACCTAGGAGGTAGTGTGTTTCTAAGCTCTCCGGCGATGTCGTTCTGTAGCCTCTGTCTGAGACGCCGTAATGAGAAGGGTGGGGCAGGGGTGTCGGGTGCTTGCTATATCCGTGATAACCGTGCCTTGATGTATCCGGCAAAGCGTGCTTTTCGTATCCGTGGTGGCTAGCATTATCCGCCTGCCCTAACCTGCTACTATATCCCAAGTAAGAATCCTGAGGCAGTGAACTCTTGTAAGTCCGGGTGGCATTCTGGGAATCTGACGGGCTGACCACCGGCCTGTGCACGGCGTTGATCTGGGCAGCGTACAGATTTAGGTCATCGTACGGGTTGTGGACCGGGTGCTCCGCCCCGAAGTAGGGCGCCGTCGACGACTGGTAAAGGGAAGAAGAAGGAGGTGGGTAGTGGTGGGGAGGCCTGCTCTGCGCATGAGATGGCGTAGTGGCCGGGCCCCAGGACGGGCTGGTGGCGATCCTCTTGGCGACATCTGACGGCCTGGGTACGGACGACTGACTCTTGGCTTCGGCATCCTTCGATGTCCCGCTGCGTCGGGTTTTGGACGAAATCATCGTGTTATTGGAATTTCCCGTTTTGGCTTCTTGCGTAGTGTTTGGCTGAATGAGGAATCAGCATCAACCGGCATATTCACACACCGATAAAGTGACCAAGACGAATTTCAACTAAGCTAAATTTACCATTACAATATAAAGCCAATTTATCGAAAGACAAACACACACTACAATACCTAGAATGTATTATCCAAATAGAAAAAAAGAGAATCGATTGTAACCAATTTGAACTATTTTAGTCTTACGTGTATACAAATTGATAAAAACTGTTTAAAGCAAATATGTCGATCAATATTTGGGTCAGTCGTAGCTCCTGATCAAATGAAATTTACACACATATAAAAATAAATTTAAAAACTATATCACATGTAAAATGAAATACTCTCACTTACACATTATATACAAAAAAGAGGCAGAATGAAAATAAATTTAGACAAATATTTCCATTTGTCCAAGTAAACACACAGTAATTCATAGCACACCTTAACTAAATATGTCAGTGAAAGCACAGTAAAGATGTTCACATATTTCAGATTAACTGTATTGATTGTCTCGCGTATTGATCAACAAGGGGGTGAATAGCTAGCTGTATGCTATCTACATAATTTATCTCCTTTAATCTTTATTACTTTCAGCTAAAATTACTTACTTGCTTCTACTAACTTACACCACAAAAACCCAACGAAAAAAAAAAAACAAAGAGAAGAAAATGAGATCTAATGGTTTGTATCTTTGTAAGAGCTAAAATTCTTTATCTAAGAAAAGCTTAATGATATATCTCAAGATGTGAATACTAGCTGGTATTATTATAACGCTAGCTGGCAAAAGCCGCAGAGAAACAAAAACAGAAGCAAATTATTTTAATGACATTTGATTGAATATGACAACCAGATCACAGGTATGACATGAGCTTATTTGTACAATGTAAACAACGACTCATACGTAAACTTTGATGGTAGAAACAGACGGATATCTGTCTATTTTTGTAGACATTCTTTACAATGAGGCACTTTACAAATGACGTCATCAATAATGACCTTTCTCAAAACCTTTTTGATGACGTCATTAGCTTATTATGAAATTATGTTTAAAAGAAGATAAATTGGTCAGAAAATTATTGAAAAAAAGTAATTTAACTATAATCACTTAACTACATATAAAGTACCAGTACGTAATCTTTAAATATCTTCAAACAATCACCGGTACGTCGGTTCTCTTAACAAGAACAAAAACAAACAAAAAAAAAAAAAACAAACAAAAAAACAATGATCATCTAAATAAAAGAATCAATCCGATATCTTAAAAAGAACAATATTTCCTTTTTTTTTCTATAAGAACACAACAGTCATACACTATATAAACAGTAGTGTAATACACACGATAATATCCCAGAATTTAAACACATCTATATGCATATATATATATATATATATATATTTCTCTCTACCTATCTTACCTAGGGCCATCTCAAAGCCTCAGCCCTCCCCCCAACTCATCCACAACTACAACTCTGGCCTCAACAGACCCTCGAAACGGTTTCTTTTTTTACTTTTTCTTTTTTTTTTTTTTTTAAAAAAATGGGAGAAATAAGCCCTCGATGTGGAAAAGTACAGAATTGATAGGAGATAACTCTAAGAGAAAGGCAGCAATAACTTGTGTGTTGTCTACCCCTGTTTTTTCCCGGAACACGGAATTTTAACACTGCCCCCCTACTCCCCCAACACCACACACACACACACACAATCCTGGCCTTTTCCCATCCCTCCTCACCTTCGTACACGTTTAACATTTGGTCACCCCCACACGCGTGCACACACAACGAACGCATCATGCTGTTTCTTTTCCCTTTTCTTTAACCGTCGTGCTATGGTTTTCTTCTTTTCTACCTTTTTTTATTTTTTTTTTGTTCGTTCAATCTTCTCTTCGTTCTTTCCATCTCCCATGTGCTCATCTACCTGAGGTGGAAGCCACGGGGCCTGCGTAATTGTACATAACTAGGGGTGGGAGGGAGGGGGAGACGTGATTTGGAGGTGGGAAAGGTGGGGGGGGGAGTGGATGGGTGAGCTTGAGATGCTCTGAGGTTCCTGAAGTCCGGAAACACACCCACGATTCCCTCTTTACCTTACAGAATGTTTGACTCACACCCCCACCCCACAACACTGTCTACTTACACACACACACACACACACACGAGCGCACACACACATACACATGCATACCATAACTATGTGTATGTATATATACGTAATTTTTTTTTTCAGAAGGTTTTACTGAGTTTTCTGTTCAGCTTTCATAAATCAGATTGAGTGGTCTGAAGGAAAAGATCAAGAAATAGAAGGGATAGAGGTCTGGGGATAGAAGGGATAGAGGTCTGGGGATAGAAGGGATAGAGGTCTGGGGATAGAAGGGATAGAGGTCTGGGGATAGAAGGGATAGGGTCTGGGGATAGAAGGGATAGAGGTCTGGGGATAGAAGGGATAGAGGTTGGGGGGGTCTGGGGAATGGAAGATCGGGGGAGAAATAAATGAAAGAAATTGGTGGATAGCGAGAGTTAACGTTGATATGCTTGTGTGAACAATTTGAACGAAACCACATACACACATACATATTTTAACAACGTTTGGGAACAAATTTTGGTGTAATGGCATAGAGCATTTATGTACTGATAGAAATCCTGTAAACGCGATAAGATAAGTACACAATTTATTATGTAAACTCATTCATATTTGTAGAATGATTCAATGTTTTTGGAATATATGTTGTATGGCTATGTTAGGTTCATACGTAGGACAATATGTGTATATGAAGTTTATCTATCGATCTATCAATCCATTCATCCATCCTTACATCTATCTATCTATCTATCTATCTATCTATCTATCTATCTATCTATCTATCTATCTATCTATCTATCTATCTATCTATCTATCTATCTATCTATCTATCTATCTATCTATCTATCTATCTATCCATCCATCTATCTATCTATCTATCTATCTTTCTGTCAGTCTAACTATCTATCTGTCTGTCTGTCTGTCTATGTGTTCGTCCATCCATCCATCCACCCACCCGACTTCTGCATACGTCAATGTATCATTCTTGTCAGAAGACATGCAGCTTCATGGTGAAGGGGGAATAAAAAAAAAGAGCAATCCTGTCTCATATTGAGTTAATCTACTTGTTGTTCAGAAATTATCTCCCCATGACATAATCTGCGTGTGTCCTAGACAGAAACTGGGGGTCAGCTCTAAGTGGGATGGAGGTGGGGGGGGAGGGGGGCTTGATTTTTTGTTGGGGGCCGCCCTGATAACAATTTCATTATTTTTTTTTTTTTTTTACTTTAAATCAAATAGTAAACGGTGACAGAGTCTACGGTGGTATTTGTAGTACGCGAGTCCCTCGGGCTCGTGTCATTAAAGGGACCTTCACTTTTGGGCCCCTTGATTTAAAGATTGGTTTGATTTTTTTGTTTACAGTTAGGTCACTAAAAATATACCATGCGGAGGGAAGGAGGGGGGAGGGTGTGTTAGGGGTGGGACCAGAGAATGTTGTTCAGTGCTCATACCTTATAGAGATTGAGCTACGTGTGGTTGTACTGAGCTACGCGTGGTTGTACTGAGCTACGTGTGGTTGCATTGAGCTACGTGTGGTTGTAATGAGCTACTGGTGGTTGTATTGAGCTATTAGTGGTTGTATTGAGCTACTATTGGTTGTATTGAGCTACTAGTGGTTGCATTGAGCTACTAGTGGTTGCATTGAGCTATTAGTGGTTGCATTGAGCTACTAGTGGTTGCATTGAGCAACTAGTGGTTGCATTGAGCTACTAGTGGTTGCATTGAGCTACTAGTGGTTGCAATGAGCTACTAGTGGTTGCATTGAGCTACTAGTGGTTGTATTCAGCAAGTCAGCTACATCTTTTAAACTCTTTCATTTCGGGAGTGGGGAGAGGCTGGAAACGATATTACCCCCCAGCTGGTGACCACTGTTGCACCACAACCTGCCCCTTTCTAAAGTAACAGTAATATATTAACAAGACCCGTGTTATCCTATCATTACAATACCAGTAATATTTTACCAAGACCTGTGTTAACCTATCATAACATTACCAGTAATATATTAACAGGACCCGTGTTATCCAATCAATAGATTACCAGTAAAATATTAGCAAGACCTGTGCTGTGCTATCCTATCATTACATTACCAGTAATATATTAGCAAGACCTGTGCTATCCTATCATTACATTACCAGTAATATATTAGCAAGACCTGTGCTATCCTATCATTACATTACCAGTAATATATTAGCAAGACCTTTGTTAACATATCATAACATTACCAGTAATGTATTACCAAGACCTATGTTATCCTATCACAGATTGAAATCGATTACTTTGAACCTGTCATGTGAACTTGAAACAATTCAAGGATACTTATACCCAACCCTGCGATAAGAAGAAGAAACGCATATTTGGCAGGTTTTTCTATTTCCAGAAAAAACATCTGAGGGAACGAGTTCTATTTATAAACGTGGTGCTGAAATATGGCTGATGTAGAGGTGCATGAAGTGCAAAGGTACAAAACAAACCTATGTAATCTAGTCCTGGGGTATTTACGAGTAAACGAATTGGAGGGGAGGAAAAAAAGTGAGCTTAGAAAGTGAAACGCAAATTGAAATATTATTATTTAAAAAAAAAATTAGCTTGCCTTGCAATGAAACGAGTGATGTTAAGTGTCCAATGTAGAATACAGTAGACTTTCGACTGACTGTCTCGCGATAATCCAGTGTATGCGTTATCCGGCCTACGTATTTGAGGTGTATGCTTTATTTTTAACAACAGATTAAAAAAAAATAAATCGGGTAAGACCGGAGTATTTATTAATTGTCGCCTAGAAGTATGGGTAACAAAAATAAATGTTCCCATTCAAAATCCACAATACCTTCAGGTGCAAAAAGCGAAAAAAAACTTAATTTTTTTTAAGAATCTAATATCTGATTTACACTGTCTCCCACCTCGCAAGTACACTCAATCTATATATACCCTGTTTACATGTAAAGTACAATCTTTTCTACTCGTACATTTTTATTACATTATTTACTACCCAAAGAATAAAGTGTTGGAGGGGTGTCACGGGTTGTGACTAATCTGTCGAAACCATCCCCTTACTCCAACCCTTAACTTAATAGTATTACTAACGTTAAGATGTATATTATACCCTGTATAATAATATACGTTCCCGCTCTCAAGTTCCCCACCTTTTTTACCCCACCCCCGTAATTGCGTCATCAGCCAGGTGGACAGCGGAACGGCGAATGAGGCAGTGGTTAACAGAAACACGCTACATTCCACGGGGGATTCCCTCTGACCACCTGACTACTGTTCGTTCTCCGGTCGGCGTCTTCAAAGGGCCATCCCGCTCGATGGCCAGTTACTTCTGTCTATGTCGGTATGACGTACTTCTCCCCCCCTCCTCATCTAGGCTCCACCCCCAATTTGAAAGTTTGAAATAAACAGATATTATATTTGATTGGTTAGGGGTCACGTGGGAAAAATGAGATGAGGAATGAAAGATAGATTCGTGGACATTCGACCGGTGAGCCGGGTCTTGGCTAGTCGCAATTCGGCTGAGTGATAGCGAGCCGATTGATGTGTCTCTGTTTGAGAGAAGTGAGAAGGAAATAGAGAGAGAGAGAGTTAACTAGTGATAACGTCATTGTTCCCCTTATTCATTTTATATTGGATTATTTTGCTGCAGTTTGGATTACTTTTGCTTATGATTTTAAAGACCACCAGATCTCTGTTACGGACTGGTGTCTCTGTAAATAAATATATTTTGTCGCTGTACACACTTGTTGAATTGATCATCGTCACTTGTTGTACGTTTAATTGTTGGTGAGACTGTGTGTGGTAGAAACACAAATACAAATACGGGTCACCATTGAGTCAGCCCTCATACTCTTAGCAGCAAGCCAAGGGCACCCTCATAGGGGTCCTCAACAAGGAAGGGGAGAGTAAAGCAACTCACGTCATTGGGATGTCAATGTAAGCCGGAAGACGTTACTACTTCCGCTTGCATTCTGATACCCTGGTGATGTGATTCAATTACAGGCCTACTGTGAGACGTTGTTATCACGCACGCCGAGAGGGGGGGGGGGGGGGGGTCATTGCCAGGGGGCCCGCATATGTAAGGGGGCCCGGCCGCCCCGACCATGTCAATTTTTTCACGACTTATTTTTTATTAAGGGGCCCGCAATGATGTCCTGCCCTGGGGCCCGTGTTAGCTCTCGGCGCCACTTGTTATTATACCGTCCCGTCACCGCTATAATCGTTATCTAGAAATATACTGCTCCTTCTATATGTTGAAAGGCTCAGTTTTCATCTTTATAAATGATAAATAATATAATAAGCAGTTCTGCCATTACTTTTTTCTGTCTCCATTACTTTTTTGTTTATCTATTCCATCCATTTCCCCCAGAAAGCCTGACTTCTTTATTCAAGAAATTATCCAAGATTCTCTCCCGTCACGTTTTCCGTTTCTTCCAGAGTTGTCTTCCCAGAATGCAACCCGGCCAGTCTGCGTGCCAAACTTTATATGAGTTATCTCTCCTGATGAGAAGTGAAGTCTTGCAAACAACAACAACCAAATGGTTGCATTTTATGTCTTGAGTTAATTGTAAGCCCATCTTAACTTTTATAGACCACGCACTTAGGGGAAAAAGAAAACAAGACGCCATATTTTCGGAACTAATTAAAAATTTGGCAATTGAATGAAGCTCTGGACAAATAACAGAGATATTAAGTGATATTTCTTGTACACTAACTGCATAGGCGTACTGCATATGGGAGGGTTTGTCCAAATTCGCACGTTCCCCCAGGCCCCAGTTTGAGGGGTGGCCCCCAATTTATTTTACATTAAATATTAAGTACATATTTTATGTCATGGTGTCGAGTGTCAAAGTGCAGGGCTTCCAAAAAGGCCAAGCCCCCCGGGCCCCCAAATAAAAAGGTTCGGCACTGACTGTGACCCGATGGTGAAGAATTTTACTCTTCTACAGAATCATTGAAGTCACCAAAAATACAAACTTTTAGGAGTTAAAATGAGAAGTGAATCCGCTATGTTTCTTTTTTTTCTCGTGCCACAATTTCAGAATACCTACACAGTCTACGTCCTACACAGTCTATATCCTACACAGTCTATGTCCTACACATTCTATGTCCTATACAGTCTACGTCCTATACAGTCTATGTCCTACAAGTCTATGTCCTACACAGTCTATGTCCTACACAGTCTATGTCCTACACAGTCTACGTCCTACAAGTCTATGTCCTACACAGTCTACGTCCTACACAGTCTATGTCCTACAAGTCTATATCCTACACAGTCTACGTCCTACACAGTCTACGTCCTACACAGTCTACGTCCTACACAGTCTATGTCCTACACAGTCTACGTCCTACAAGTCTATGTCCTACAAGTCTATGTCCTACACAGTCTATGTCCTACACAGTCTATATCCCACACAGTCTATATCCTACACAGTCTATGTCCTACACAGTCTATGTCCTATACAGTCTATGTCTTACACAGTCTATGTTCTACACAGTCTATTCCCTACACAGTCTATATCCTACACAGTCTATATCCTACACAGTCTATGTCCTACACAGTCTATGTCCAACACATAGGCAAAAGTAAGCCCGCGGGTCACATACGGCCCTTTAGACTGTTGAATCGGGCCCGCCGTCCCATTCCAACCGCTCATTCAATATCAATGAAGTTTATGTCTAATTTTTATTCGCTCATTATTATTAAAAAAAAACCCTAAAGCTTATTGCATATTCTCACTACAAGCTGTACCCGACCACGCGTCGACGTGGCTTAGCCAATGGCGTAACAAGCTTAACTCGCGCCCGGGGCACAATACTTTTTTAGGGCCACCCATTCGAAAACTATATAATATTTTATGTAAAAAATACCATTTGGCGCCCCTTTGTGAGTAACACCCGGGTCATGATACCCCCTTGCCCCCCTCTCACTACACCTCTGGGCTAAGCCCTATGTAATGTAATACTAAGTATTGAGAAAAGCCCTTGTTTCTAATTCTATTTATTAAAATAAAAACTGACGAATTTCAGAAAATTATTTATCAATCGTTTAATACTATAAACAAAGTAAAATTGTTTACACCTTGGGGACAGCGGTTTGAAAATTGCATATGTTTATTAATGTAGTGCTTTTGGATGTACTTTCAGAGTTATGATTAATAGCGTGAATACTGTTTACATGTTTGATAAAAAAAATACTGACGAAATAATAATTAGCAAAATAAAATAAAAAGAAATATTTTACGATACTGTTTGTTAATTTAAACAAAATACTGACGAACTATTAGTTTGCACACGGCGGATTGGTTTATTTTGAAACAAATACTGACAATATATAAGTTAGCCCTCTGTGACTTTTGAATTACCTCCCGTGGTTTTAAAAAAAAAAAGTAAAGTGAAGTAAAGTAAAGAAATGATTTTTACCAAACGGATCGATTAAATATTATTTTTAAATATTATATTTGTGATGTCTATATAAAATGTATATATCAACCCGCCAAGTAATTTTCTACAATTTTGTGTGTAAATCTTAAGGCAGTTGTTGAAGAACTTTTGGAGTCTTGATTTCTAGCGTGAATCCTGTTTACATTTTTATTTATGTAGATTAAGTATTTATCAACATTCTGGTTACTCAACTAAAATCAGCTGGAGACTCACTATTGAGTCATTAAACCCACTTAGAGAACCCCTGCTGTACACTAAAGTTCATTTATTACTCATGGGCTGATGGGACTATACAAAGAAACCAGAATTGAAATCATAAATATAGTATCATTACGGTGTATCGGTGTCAGATTTCCTAGAGAGATTTCCTATTCCTAAACCGATTCTTTGACATTGAGTATTCGAGTTTACACCCGTTTCTAAAGTCAGAGTTATGTATCGAAGTCGTACTGGGGAATCGTATGGAATCTGGTCAAGAATTGGCAATGGCCCAAACACTACAATAGATACGATTAATTAGCATCTAGGTCTTGAGTTACGCATCATTTCCCCCACCTTCCCGCTGTGTTTCTTTTTTACTCGATTACGCTTAATTCTTTTTTTTTTAAATATAAGTAAAGGTAATACTTCACTTTTGAATCAATGGTGGGGGAAAAAGTGAATCAACCAACAACTGTGAACTTTATTATAGTAAAGAACTTAACGAAATGAAAATAAAATTGACGGAAACTGGTGATCCACGGTACCTGATATTTTATCACTTAGCAGGACTTAGCTGGCAGAAACGTTTATCGTCCGCTGCAGTTCAGACTTCAGTAGCGAAGAATACTTAAACTGTAACTTTGGAATAAAAAATAAGCAAAGAAAAAAGGGTAGCGTTTATTTAGTAGTGTACATTTTTTTGTTTTCGAGAAAAGAAAGAATGTTTACTCTGAATTGACTAACAGCGAAGTTAAAAATAAAAAGGAATTCTCTTTTTGCAATTATTGTCCCTGAAATAGACTTCCGGGTTGAAGGGGAAAAAAACAACAACAAAGAAATATAAGAGCAGAGCCGAAATCCTGAAGATGGCTTCTCTTCTAATCTCCCCACCTCCCTTCCTCTACAATCTCTCAATCTTTCTCTCCCTCTCTCTGTGTTATTCCACCCTACCAAGCTCTCCATCACACAAACTGCTCACTCATCAAGCTCCCCCCCTACCACTACAACGCCCCCTTACCCCACAGAATCTATCCAACATCCAGGTGAGATTGTGTCCCGCACGTTACAGGTTAAAAAAAAAAGAAAGATGGAAAGAGAGGAGAGCCGATAGCTGACGATTTCAAACCTGATAGGGTTGGACTGGCTAGCTCCTACTGGTGGACCAACTATTGGAGGGGATGAGGAAGGGGGGGAGGCAGGCAGGGTGCGAGAGGAGTGAAGTGAGGACAGGGAGGAACTTCAATGAAGAGAGTGAAGAACGAGAACGAGAGGGAGGGACGTGAAGAAGCAGACGTCAATGTGAGGAGATAGCAGTCGGCAAAGCTGACCCGGATAATACAGTGATATTGATTTAACAGTAAATATCAATCGATTCATTTAAATCTTTTTCATCAATCTGTCTATAGCAACCATCCGATCAATGTCCTTCCGTCTATCTGTGTACCGGAGGCCGCCTTGTTTGGTGGCGATCGGAGGAAACCACATACCAAGCCACGGGCCTGACACCGAGGCCCCGCGATGGGGTGATATTTTATTAGCCTGACTATAACAAAACTAAACGTTTGCTCAAGGGGGGGGGCGGCAAATTTGGAGGGGGCGGCCTACATTAGGGGCCGTTAAAAGACTTACAGCGTAAGTAAGCAGACACGTCCGAATGCGATGTGATGAAGCCCACAATGATCGCTGTCGATCCACATCTGACATTCACTCGAGGCCTCCGCAATTGAGACTAGCCCCGGTTCACTGCATCCAAAGTTCCTGTAACAATAGCTTTAGATAGATTTCATACAATTTTAGAACCACTGGTTCAGTTGGTTAGTCAACATTAAAAAAAACTCATGGGTCCAGGATACAGTCATATGTTTTGATAACTAGAATTCCAGCGGTTGATCTTTGTTTAGGGTAAAATTGGTTGTCATCACAGGTCTATGACCCCCAGAGGTAGGTGACGATAGATGTAATTAGGCAGACAAAGGAATACTAGCCCATATTGAGTTTTTAGCCGCACCAATCTCTAGGCTGGAATAAGAGTCATTAATATGTAGATGAGTTAGAAAGGGTGTTAGGGAGCCAATCAAAAGTTCTGGGACTTTGGGGCACGTGATAATTCACCATCACATAAATAAGAGATGTAACTGAGATTTCGTCAGACTGACGAAAGACATCGAGACCTACCGATCGACAGAACGACGATAGAGATAGAGACATCAAGACACCATATTAGATATACGTACTCTTGCCTGTAAGACAGTATACATATTAAATATACGTACTCTTACCGCAAGACAGTATACATACTAGATATACGTACTCTTGCCTTAAGACAGTATACATATATTGACAAGTTATTAAGTATACGTACTCTTATACGATAAGACAGTATACAGGTGTCCACAGAGAAATCAAGTTATTAAATATGCGTACTCTTACTCATACGAGAAGACAGTATACAGGTGTTAAGAGAGAAATCAAGTTATTAAATATGCGTACTCTTACTCATACGAGAAGACAGTATACATTCAGAGATAAGTTGAAGATTTACAGTACACAGTCAACGTTTATTCTGCTAAAGCATATTTGTGAATATTTTGGCACTTGAGTGCATTTATATGTGTTTTATTATTATTTAAATAAATGTTATTGAATCGTGGAACTTGGCTTTATTAATGGTGTTTTGTGTGTGTGAGTGCCACGAGACTGAACGCTACCATCTTTGAAGTAAAACCAGAGAGAATATCGGCTACTACATAACCTAATATCAACAAACTACATAACGTTTAACTACGTAGCGTTATACAAAAATCAATTACGTTACAGTTCCTAATAACGTATATAGCTAAGTGCATGTCTGTCTGTCTGCCTACCTGCCTATCCTCCTTCTGTCTGTCTGTCTGTCTGTTTGTCTGCCTGTCAGTCTGTATGTCTGTCTGTGTCTGCCTGCCTGTCAGTCTTTTGCCTGACTGTCTGCCTGCCTGTCCTTCTGTCTGCCTGCCTGTCCTTCTGTCTGCCTGCCTGTCCTTCTGTCTGTCTGTCTGTCTGCATGTCTTTCTGTCTGTCTGCATGTCTTTCTGTCTGTCTGTATGTCTGCCTGTCTGTCTTCTGTCTGTCTCTCCGTCTGTGTTCCTGCCTGCCTGTCTGTCTGTGTTCTTGCCTGCCTGTCTGTCTGTCTACCTGCCTGTCAGTCTGCATGTCAGAGACGATAGAGAGCTGCATCATTTGGTCAACATTCGAATGTGACGTATTATTTTCATTCACTCTGCTCACTTCCAATGCCCGCTTTGATGTACGTATGAAAAGGGAAACAGCTTGTAATAACAAATAAATAATTTTTTGCTTTTGTACACAGGTATTTTTTTTTCTTCTGTCGATCATATAAACTCTCCCCCTTTCCCCCTAACACACCCACACACACACACCCACACACACTCACAAACACCCACACACACACACACACACACCCACACACACTCGCACACACACCCAAACGCTCTCTCTCTCGCACACATACACACACACACACACACACACTCACACAGACCGACACATCGACACATCGGCGGAGGAGGGGGTAGGGGGGGACTGTAAGTGGCGATGTGGCCGTTTAGACCCAGGAGGAATGTTCAGAGTTCACTAGCTGGAACTCAGGCGACGTCAGATACCATCCTTTCACTTTACATTCTTCTCGCGGGTGAAAGGCGGGGGGGGGGGTATAATCAGCGGCCCTTCATGGCTATCACTGCGGCCCTTCATGGCTATCACTGCGGCCCTTCATGGCTATCACTGCGGCCCTTCATGGCTATCACTGCGGCCCTTCATGGCTATCACTGCGGCCCTTCATGGCTATCACTGCGGCCCTTCATGGCTATCACTGCGGCCCTTCATGGCTATCACTGCGGCCCTTCATGGCTATCCGAGCCACTGTCAGCCGCTGTAAAGATTTAGACGTGCCGTGGCCACTTTGTACTATGAGCGGAAGGGGGGTGTGTGTGTGTGGGGGGGGGAGGTGCTTATCTATTGATTTTTTTTTAATGTTTAGCTAAATATCAGATCAGTTTTCTGGTACCCTTTTCTACGCCACACTCAACCAGGGACGGAGTTAAATCGGTCACGCCTTCCGAAACACCTACATCTATCTCTCTAATCAGACTCGACAATCTAGTTTCAAGGTAAATTTCAAACTTCTAATTTGGTCCTCGTCAGCTCAACCCTTCCAGGTCTTAAGTAATTTAATTTGATACAAACAAGTTTAATTTCTGGAGTTAATTACACTTAATTCTATTCACTCATTAGTAGACGAACTTGGCTTACTTATTACCACTGTGTGTAAGTAAAATGCTAACCTATTACCAATGGCCGGGAATATATTTGTCAACCTATTACAGCTGGGCGGGAATATCTTTGTTTACCTATTACAGCTGGGCGGGAATATCTTTGTTTACATATTACAGCTGGGCGGGAATATTTTTGTTTACCTATTACAGCTGGGCGGGAATATCTTTGTTTACCTATTACAGCTGGGCGGGAATATATTTGTTAACCTATTACAGCTAGTTGTAATCTAAAAGACACATTCACACAAGGTATTCACAATTACCTGCATATACCATATACATAAGAACGTAACATATGATCTAGTGTAGTATAAACGAACTTCCATCACAAGATATACTTCAAGTATATTCAATAACTCAACACAAATCTCACAGAATTTACCATGAATGAGGTATAAAAACTTGAAGTAAATTTAATATAAAACTGTGTAACACACTTAATATCACACAATTTTGACATTCATCCAATCACCGCTGATAACAAAATTATTTTACCGTAAACATTGATAAATTTTACTTTGTTGATGGGGGGAAAAACCCAAAGATAAGTTCAAGACAAGCAAGCTCATATTTAATGCTAAAAATAAATTCAGTAGCTGTTGAGTAATACATAGGATTTTATTCAAAATACTTGTGTATCTTTTTTAAGTATGACCTTCTGTTTTTATTGAAAAATTTGCAAAAAAGTGTCCACTTAAAAAGTAATTTTTCCACCTGATAAAAAAAAGTAATGATTTATAAATTCCATCATTAGATTATTAAATCGTAAAAGGGATTTATTTTTTAAATCCCCACAACAAAACACATTTCAATTTTTTTTTTTACGAGATGGTCCCGTTAAAAAGTCTGATGATCCTGTTAAACCCAAATTGAAATAACGATTATTAATTTTCATTCAAAAATAAGTGATTATACTTAAATCACAAGTCAGAGCCAAAGATCAATTCTGGTCGATGTCATAAACTACTTTTTTTTTTTCAGTTCCACTAAATAATCTGACAAAATTTTAGAATTTCTTTTTTCGTTCTTCGTGCAATAAATACATCTTGCACGTGTTTTAAAATTTAATGTTATATTTCAAACTAACAGTTTGGCATACAAAAAATAGTTGCAACCAGAACGTAAGCTGAAGTAACACCATCCTGAATACAAAATAATGATCTATGCAATGTTCTTGTTTTCCCCTTCTTATATCACGTGACACCTTGTGACTTTCTCCCTTGTGACTTTCTTTCTATTTATAGCTCAGTTTCTTTTAAAACAAACATTTTGAGATAAAATAATGTTTTTAAGTGTAAAGCAGAACTTTAGAAGCAGTTATACAGCATGTCTAATCTTGAAGTATTTATAGTATATTGCACTTTTATAAATTCAGAAAAGTATGCAAATACGAAAATTACCAGTTACTTTTTAAAGCTAATACTTTTAAACATATCTCTATGACTTTACCATAATATAAAAACATTGTTCTCACGGTAGTGGATGCCGTAGCAAGATACGTTTTGAGAGCACTAGCAAACGTCATTACGAAATAAATTTAAGAAAAAAATTAAGCCTCATTAAAGTCAACCTCCGTGAATATAGGCCAATATTAAGAATTTAATTAATGTATAAGGCAAGTGTCTATAGAGGAAGTATCCGGATAGTAGTAAATTAGTAAAGTGTCTAAAGAGGAAGTATCCGGATAGTAGTAAATTAGTAAAGTGCCTAAAGAGGAAGTATCCGGATAGTAGTAAATTAGTAAAGTGTCTAAAGAGGAAGTATCCGGATAGTAGTAAATTAAGAAAGTGTCTAAAGAGGAAGTATCCGGATAACAGTAAATTAGGAAAGTGTACATAGAGGAAATCTCTGTATAACAGTAAATTAGGAAAGTGTATATAGAGGAAGTCTCCGTATAACAGTAAATTAGGAAAGTGTAAATAGAGGAAATCTAAGTATAACAGTAAATTAGGAAAGTGTAAATAGAGGAAATCTAAGTATAACAGTAAATTAGGAAAGTGTATATAGAGGAAATCTCGGTATAACAGTAAAGAAGGAAAGTGTCTATAAAGGACATTCTTTGATAATACTAACTTAAAACAATTTATCATCTACATATACATCTATCATGTCAGTGATATTTGAGCAATTATGCAGGAATGCTGAGTTCATTAAGCAAAGGTAAAAAAAAACAGGTCATTCATAACC